>JAZHYW010024797.1:0-15713 GCA_037355805.1 Ixodes ricinus | reverse complement strand
CGATAACAGGCCTTGGGGCGGATCCGTGATGTAGTTGATGTCGATGATGGTGGAGCATCCCGTTCCGCTCGAGGAACAAAGTCTGCCGTTTTAGACCAGGAATCGGAGACGGGCTCGAAGTGGTTGAAGCTTGAGTTGGTGACCGAAGATGTTCGCGCTGAACAGGAAATGCTGGTAGGCGCTGGCTCAGGCCGAGGGCAGCGTTGCGACACCAGGTCGACACCCCCGGCAAGCACCTGTAATAAAAATAGGAACGGGTTCATGGACGTCCGCATCGTTGCTGCGCTGCACTGCCTTTGATTGAACACGAGCCATTACCCGGATGTTTGGCGATGTTGATTATCATAAACCCGAGCGCTCGACTCGGGCTCATGACAATCGAGTACATCACGGTGTCGCGTGAGCTCGCGGTGAGAAGTCGTGATGCCGTGTGACGTCCACGGCGTCAACAACGCTAACCAATCCTAGTGGCGTTCTCAATTCAAGTCGACTTGATAAAGCGAGTGACGTGACTACGTCACGGGACTACGTGACGTGACATTACTTGAGAGCATGTCTTGACAGCCTGACGTAGCGTGACCACCCGACAGAGAAGATTAGTCATAGTGCCAATAAAAGAGCGTCACTAAATTCCACATTGTCTCATTCATTGTAATTCGGTATATACAATTTGATCACTACTTATAAATACAGCTAATGAAAAAAAACTTGCCTTGAACCGTTTTTAACCGGTTAGCGTTATATTTTCTTCCGGTTCAGTTCCGGATCAGTTCCAAGATGGCTGCGAAGATTTTGGTTCGGTTCAGTTCGGTTCGGCTAAAAAGAACGGTTCGGTTGCGGCTTTCGGTTCGATTCGGTTCCGGTTCGGCAATCTGGGTGAGATACCCGAATTCATTATCAAATCGCCCCTGGGAAGTATTCAAAACATATACTTCGCCTGAAAACGAATAAAACAAAAACTATGATAAAACCTTTTGGCTTCTATCGATAAAGTTCTCACGCCCTCCATTAAGGATGATTGGGTCACACGGATGAAATGGCGCGCTAATGTAAACACGGCATGGCGTGTCTCAGATCGCTATAAGCGAGATGTGATTACAAACACACCATAGCGTTCGTAAACAGTATGTTGTGGACACACCATACGATTCGCAGAATCGTGCCAGGTTCACTTCAATGCGAATTTCATCTCGAAACGGAAAGGTCGCCATAACTTTTTTGGTCAACCGGAGTGTCCAGCCACCGAACGAACAATCGTCTGTTTATTCGAACATCAGCGGACCTTACCGCGTAATGCATTCCCGTCTGGCAACACTGATGACAGTTCTTCTGCTCCAGGCGTTCCAGGCCACAACGCCGACGACCGGGCCCGAAGAATGTCCGTTCTGGAAGGGCATCGTGAATTCCCGTGGCTTTCGAAACCTGCTTCTCGGCG
Source organism: Ixodes ricinus (assembly GCA_037355805.1). Taxonomy (NCBI): domain Eukaryota; kingdom Metazoa; phylum Arthropoda; class Arachnida; order Ixodida; family Ixodidae; genus Ixodes; species Ixodes ricinus. Next base: position 14,278 of record JAZHYW010024797.1, on the reverse strand, counting down.
CGTCCAGCTCGGCGTACCTGGACATTATGTTACCGCCAGAGTTTGGAGTGGAAGAAATCCGACTGCTGACCCAGCTCCTAAAGGTGCTACCAACTTCGCAAAAAATCATCAGCGAAATTAGGGACTACTGCAACTTATTCACCTGCCGTGCCGTCGAAAGCCGACAACGTTGCGCTGCAGATATTTTGCAGAGCTAGTGCGGCGTACGCTAGTTTGCATCCCTATCCGTACTGGGCGATTATAATCACAGAACCCAGCAACCTGCGCGAACTCAATTTGAGTGGGGACTATTTACATCTTGAAGGGGAGGATAATTTAGAAAAGCTTCGGCGCGGGGCCGATTTTCGCATTGTCGTGCATGATCAGGAGATACTGATGGCTGGAAGTTACGAAGTCAGGTGCCTGAACTGCACACCAAATGACCAACGTGACCTTCCCGTTAGACTAACCAGAGACATACCTATTCGGGGACGAGGAATTACCATCGCGTGCTCGGAGCCGTTGATTTGCCAGAAGTCCATCGTTTCGCACGTTAACGGATAGTTTGCTTCATTACAACTGTTCTTTAGAAATAAAACACATGAATCTTTATGAAGCCTCCATATATTACTTAGCCGAAACAAACGTTTGATCCAGGAACGATTTTTTATTTTTCATATGCTTTACTGCATGATCATCTCTTTCCAACGATATCGACGCTGTATTATTTCGACAGAGCCAGCTTCGCAACGTATGTTAGAGCGCTGAAGCCTTTGCCGAAGGAAGTTGTCCTCTTCAAGCCGTTCGGCATCCTTGTCTGGGTGGCTCTTTTAGCCTGCTTCATTCTTTGCTCGCTGATCAGTTTCTTCGTCACCTACAGCGTCCGTCGGACTAATCCAGGTTATCACTCGGTCGCGGCTCCTTTCGCGGCGTCCTTGGCTGCGAGCAAGCGTACACCGCGAATTCGCAGGCTGATACATTTTACTCGTTAAGGATTCTTTTCGGAGTATGGTCTTTGATGGTAACAGTATTGGCCACAGGGTACAAAGGAGTTATCACCTCCCTGTTATATAACGTACCGCTGGCCGGAGAACTTCTCCAATACGAGTCCGCGGAGGACGTTAATGAAAGATTGTCTGGCGTTTGCCTCCTAAACTATCCAGAAGAAGCAATGCTAGATTGGTATGCGCACTCCAGAAAAGCAAAAAATTATAAGAAACCCCAGCACTTCGACTGCTTAGACAAATCAGGAAATCTCCGAGTGAGAGGGGGCACGCATACCATGATCGTTTACAGGCCTAGTTCTGACACGGCTGCGAGCCTCAAGGACGAGCTGTTTCGCAGCGGCTTCGTTGAGACCGACGCGATTTTCTCACCTGCAATCACGGGACCTCAGATAAGATCGAATTCTCCCTACTTCAAATCGATAAACAAACTCCTCGGCCGTGCTTTCGAAGCCGGTCTGTTTGAACGAGCGGAAAGAATAGCGGAGTTTAAGAGTCGGGTTAGGCGTGAATTCAATTGCGAACGGCCATCGGAGACCGGAGACGTACCACTAAAACTCACTGATCTCCGGCCCTGCTTCGTCATCTGGGTGGTCGGAGTCGTCCTTAGCTTGCTGACTTTCGCAGTTAGTCACGTGATCGCCCGCTTAAACTCACCGCACATTCGCATAACTCGGCATACTGTTCTCCAGACCTGATGATTATCAGGCCTTCGAGAAAGACCGCTATTTTTATGGCAAATTCCCAGTCTGCGTATTTACTATAATATGGCAGTTACCGCAGAAGTAGAGCAGCTTCATTGAAAGAAACATCAGGCAGATGGTCAGTCGTGCCTTGGGACATCTGGATTGTCTGATCGGTTATTGTAAAGTGTTCGGGGTGAGTTTGTAACCACACAAACATAGACCGAAAAGAAGTGCAGCACGAACAGAGTTATCAGCCCTTGGGCACCCAGCTGTATTATTTGAAAACGCCCGAATAGTTAGCAGGCCTTCCGAAATCTGAGTGGGAAGAAAAAATTCGCCTCTGTAGGAACGTTCCTTGCCCAGATCGTTACACTTTTGTTACTCTTTTCCTAAGCTCGTCGCTTGTCGGTGCCTTGCTACCACAAGAATCATCATAGGGAACCAAATTATCTTGACTTTGTGGCAACCTCGCTGCCGGTGAGATCATGGTCTACTAGTCCAAGAATGGGGCCAGCGGTGAGCCCCTGCCTTATTGTCAAGTTGTGCCGTCCCTGCAGAGAACCCACGTCTACGTTTTACTCGTAAAGCGTCGAAAGCCAGTAGTTGGCGACGCTAACTCAAGCCAACCGTCAAAGTCAACACTTATCAATGACGTTGAAACCGACGGCGCTGAGGTAAATTATTTGCCAGAAGATGAGGACGACTCCGTGCGTGTTCAACATCGGCTTCGGAAAATTATTACATTTCCGGTACTTCCGGTCCTGATATTATTAGTGGCTCAAACGGCAAAATTTCTTTAGCCTGGGCAACGAAATCAACACAGTGGAAGGTGCTAATATTCTCCGTAACCAGTTTAGCACACATGGAAGTCTCGTCACTGGCGTAGCCAGTGAAGCAGTGTTCAAGCTACTCCGGCTGGACACACTCAACACAGCTTAGGTACAGGCGCCCGTTCCAGGTACCTATCTTCGAAACCATGGCCTTATTCGAGGAGTATCTTGCTTATATTTTTCCACTCAACGTCTTGGAGTAGATTGAGGCCTAATGTATCATAACAGTTAGGCTCAAACACCGGGGAACTAATTAACTTGTGAACGAAGCACGACCCTGAGACAGGATAGTCCTTACCCTTTAAGCCCAACACCGACTGACTGCTAGATGCGAACCTAGGTTTCTCAACGCACAAAGTTCCCGAGAATCTGCAGGTTTCACATCGGTGCTTAAAATTCAAATTTCTTGGTCACCTCGCAAAACAGTGTAAAGGAATAGCGATATAAAAGACGTATATATATATATATATATATATGTGTATATATATATATATATGTATATGTATATACATATATATATATATATATATATGTATATATTCGTAGCCACCTTATCTTCTCACTTTTGATGCATGCAATGCAGTGTCTGAGAACGGATCGTTTTAGTTTGATTAGAGGGCAATATACAGTAGAGGATAATATACAGTCACGAGGCAGTCAATCTATATAAAGGTGTAACTCACGTGACGTCAGGTCACTTGACGTCGAACATTCCCGCTAAATTTAGTCGGATGGAATCTAATCACGTCAAATCAACTCTCTCCCGCCAAACTTAGCTGGGAAAGTTAATTGGTGTATAGGTATCGTGAGCAAGTCACGTGACCTCAATTTCCGCGCAAAATTAGCGGGGAAACTGCATTAAGTCTATAGGCCTCGTAACGTCTGGTCACGTGACATCAATGTTCCCGCTAAATGTAGCGGGGAAACTGAATAGGTTAAAGGTCACGCGACGTCACATTGATGTCACGACCTGACGTCACGTGGTCTATACACCAATTCAGATTCCCCGCTAAATTTAACGGAAAGAGCACGGACGGACGGACAAATGGACAAAATTTTGAGGTTGGTGGCAGCGTTAAAAAGCATTTCATGATTTAAAAATGCGAAAAACCATATCTTGCCACTGTGTTCCCCGGCAGCCCAAGGTGCGCCAGTTATGAAGGACCCCATTCAGTTGACTGTACAAACTTCAAGGTGCGTCGTGCAGCTTTCTCGTGTACAAAAGTTATTCCTCCGGTGTCCCGCTATAGCCACCACGAGCAACGGATGCGAATCCACCTCCCAGCAGCTAAGTTCCAAAGCTTACCGCAAGATGCACTAGCAAAGCTTTATGGAACACGGAGGGTCGTCACAAAAGTGCACGAATAACATCAGACACACAAATCTTATAAAAAGACCGTCGAAGACGACTGTAGGACCTCTTTTACCTTCACCTGCACAGGAAACCATCACAGCACCTGGTCAAAAAAACTGGTTGTGAAGAGTTCACAAAGAAACAGCTGCAGAAATGCAAAATCACGCCGGAAGCTGCACGAGTCAGCAAGAAAGACACGCCGCAAGTTGATAACTCTGCCAAAAAAAAAAAAGAAGGTATCATGACAGTAATATTTCAAGCAAATATTTGGAGATCGGCCATCTGTGCCGCTGCACTATGCCGTCCGGGTGAAGTCTCTGCTTTGAAGAGCTTTTAGCGCTATACGCACAGTTCTTGAGGTCTGCAATGGTTAGTTCACTACTTGTAGTACTAAGGTGTACAAAAGAAAATTTACATGGTCTTTTTACCGCAAAATCAAACTAGGCATCGCCGAACGCTCATTTTCCGCCTCAAGGTAGCGCTAGAGGTCACAACCAGATGCCAAAGTTTCAGCCCGATCCGATAACTTAATCAAAATTTATAACTGATTTTCTGAAAATTTCAATGGGGAAAATGGCGGCCGACGGAGTTTTCAAACACATGGGGCTCTATGGCACCAGAAACCGAAAACAGGCAAAAATGGGCTCCATTTTCCCATTGAAATTTTCAGAAAATCACTTATAACTTTTGTCTTAAGTTATCGGACCGGGCTGAAACTTTGGCATCTGGTTGTGACTTCTAGCTCTACCATTGGGCGGAGAATGAGCGTTCGGAGATTCCTAGTTTATTTTAGCGGTAAAAAAGACCGTGTAAAATTTTCTTTTGTGACACCCTCTACATGTCCGACAGTGTTTGAGCTTAAGTGAAGGAGGCTTCAAAATAAATTCTTAGAATTAGGGTTGCTGTCTTCGTCTTTTCGCAATTCCAGTCATCTCACTTTCTGGAGCTGGACAACTCAAAAATCGTTCTATATCCGGTTGCAACGCATACACTTGTTTTACGGCTCCTAATATTGCATGTTTTAAAAGGGCTAACTTTTATGCATAAGAGTGTTTGTGAGTTAATGTAGAGCAGGGCTGCACAACATACGGTCCGCGCTTGCTCTTCTAGAGACCGGCGGCCCAGTTCAGCGAAGAAAGTTGCTTACTATTCTATTCAATGCACCTAGCGCCCGCTCCGCTTGGCCAACACCGTTGGCTTGGCAAGCCCGAGTGAAACCCTCCGACCTACTTTTCTGTCTTCGTCGAAGCAACTACGATTTCTCAGTTCAAACTTCTCTCTCTACTCATCCCGCTGACAACAATAAGATAGCGTGTGCAGCCATCAGTGTCGTGTGGTTCTGTTTCAACATGTCTGTACAGCGGAACGCGAGAACTTCTTGCTCTCTCTCAACAGACCCCCTTCTCTCTTTCACCACGGAGGCTATCAAGCCTCTCTCTCGTATGGGCATACTTAGGGATTGCATCGTCGGATCGGAGGGCTCGATCCGTACAATGCAACTGGAGCTCATCGACCTCCAGTGTCCACCAGCGCTGAAGACTATGCATCGCGAATCAACAAGACACATGGACAAGAACAAGTACGGAAACCTGGTGGACCACGCCTTGAAACTGTCGTGCACTTTTCCGGAGCACTGATGTCTGTGAGCAGACCTTCGCACTGATGACTCTCACCCAGATACCACCTTCGATCTGCCATGACGAACATGACATTGCGAGATGTGCTAAAGACGGTAACGCGTGCGATGACACCTGATATCGGAAGCGTGAACGCAGCCAGAATATGCAACACGTCGCACTAGGTGCGGCCCCGCACAGTTTTCAATAAACGTAATTTTGGCCCACCTAATTTTTTTGTTGTTCACCCCTGATGTAGAGTGTGTTTTCCTATATGTATCTTGTCTAAGAAGTGGCTGAAGTGTTTTACCTCCACACTGTAATTGTTCAGGTGTTGCCAATACGAAGTGTACCATATAGATGCACAAAACCTGTTTCCTTTTGCAATGTCCACCAATTATTTTATTTTATTTTTTCTACTTTCGGCGGTGTCGCACGAAAAGCTTTACTGCATTGACCGGTTAATTGTTTTTTTTTAAATCTATAACGCTACTTTTTATTTGTACTCTGTAAGGCATCAAACCTTTTTGTCTCAAGGGCTGCTTTCATATAATTAATATACTTCTGTTAGTACTTTTATGCGGAACAAAATATATTTGTATATTCTGGCGCTATTCAATATTCGTAATGAAAATAATCCCTGGAGAGGGGGAACAAGAGGGACAAAGGACAAACACAAATCTCCAAACACAGCTAGCTGACTGGTGCGCGACCGAAAAATCCGCCTGGTCCGGATATCGAACCCGGGACCTCTCCATTACAGGTGGAGCGCTCCTACCAACTGAGCTAACCAGGGGTTAGACGTCAGTAGAGCAAACGGGTTTTATCAGCTGCCACCAGTCTAACACTCAGACAAGGTGAAGCTTGCAATTTAAGGTTTAAGGCGGATTTTTCGGTCGCGCACCAGTCACCTAGCTGTGTTTGGAGATTTGTGTTTGTCCTTTGACCCTCTTGTTCCCTCTCCAGGGATTATTTCTCATTATTCTTGTCCAGCTCGCTTGCACCTTTGCATTTAATTGCATTATAATCAATATTCGTGTTTGTCCTTTTACAGATATTCATATTTTTCTTATTTGAACTATAGCTTCGAATAGTAAAGCTTCGGAAAAATGATACAACTATTCGCGAATGACTGCATAATATACAGGGAGATAAACTCGTGAGACGACCTCGCCATATTGCAAATCATATTGCAAACCGACATAGGCATTTCACCTACTTATTGTAGCCAGTGGAAAATTAGCTTAAATCTTAATTCAACAACACGTCTTCCGAAGCCACCTAATCAATGGTACCGTCCTAAGTACTGTACTTGCATCTGAGTACGAACAATAGGAAAAAGCTAGTAAAATTTTTTATTCTATTCGTCGAAATTTTAGATCATCGCCATGCAACGTTAAAGAAACTCTCAGCTTTTTTGTTTTGTTTTTTAGTAAAAATGGTTTGAGGTCAAGCTTGCGTCGTGTGGGACCCATATCACGATTTCCCCATAAACAAGCTCGAAAAATACACAGTTAGGCCAAGCACGCCTTGTACTTAACATATACATGATCCTTATGCTAATGTTACAGGAAATGAAAGCTGTGCTGAGAATGGAAAGCTTGAATGTAGTAGAAAAGAAAACTAAGATTAGAAGTTCCTCCATCGTGTTTTTCACAACAAAACAGAGATTGATAAAGCCGGTTATCTTACGGAGCCAGGCACGGAAGCCAGGATCTTACTTCGGGGTGGGGGGAGACGTAGGATGGCTCCATAGAGGCACTTCCCCGGGTTGGGGAGCGGGGGGGGGGGGCGGGAGGCCGCCCATGACAAAATGCTGTTTGAGGGGGAGGGGAGAGTAGACCCCAGCAGAATAGAAGATTTCGGGGGGGGGGGGGCCCAGCCCCGTGGTCCCCCCCGCCAACCCCGGGGAAGTGCCTCTATGGAGCCATCCTACCTCTCCTCCCTTTCCGATCATTTAAAGAAGGTTGCTGTACCCAGTCATAGAACTGACAGTTTTGCCAATTTACTTCTTGTTAAAGCCGCGATTTGTAAAAACCGCTAGGGATTTCAAGCAGCGGCTGTTTTAGAATTACTCAGTTTTTATCTTCGGACAACTTTTATTCAGTGGGGAGGCAAGCCTTACTTGCAAAAACAGGGCATATGCATCGGCTCGTGTATCGCGCCTGTTCTAAGTGATTTATCTTTAGCACAACTTGACAGTACTCTTAACAGCCGGCTTCAGGGATCAAAGGTAAAGAAAGTTTTTAGGTACGTAGATGATTTTTTAATTTTTATCGCTTCTGACACAAACGCTTTTGAAGCAGAGACTGTCAAAACCCTGACCGCTTTTAAGGAATGTCTTGGCACACTCGAGGTCTACGCATGAGATACCTGTGGACAACACTATTCGCTTCCTTGACATCAGATTTTTATTTCTCGACGACCACATCTGTTGGTGTTACAAGCCACGTGCGAATAAGCCGTTACTTCCGTTTCATTCAGCCCACTCCAAGCTAGTCAAAAGAAGTATTGTTAACCTGTGTTTCACCAATGCACTAAAAAACTCCTGTGAGCATTTGATCCCCACTGGTTTTGATCAGCAAGTTTTGCGGTTGCTCGCAGCTGGGTACCCCAAACACATTCTTGTTGCGGTCGCGGAAGGCCTTCTAAGAAAGCACTGTCTCGAGGAAAACAATGGGAGCCAGCTGGCAAGACAAAAAGGAAAAGTTGTTGTGATACCGTATATTCACCGAGTGTCGCACAATTTGAAGAAAGTAGCAATGCGATCAAATGTAAAGGTAGTGTTTTCTGCGCCCAATAAGCTCATGGACCTGTGCAAACTATCAAAGCCTGGCGTGCGTGCCAAACACGGATGTGAAAAGAAGCACAGAACGAAATTTGTCGACTGTACAGATGGTGTGGTTTATCGCATTCCGTTGTCCTGTGGCAGGCACTACGTCGGGCAGACGGGGCGCTGCCTAAATGATCGGCTTCGCGAGCACAGTAACAACGTGCAAAAACAAAACGGTGGCTATCTTGACTTGCATTGCAGGACATGCGGTTGTACCCCACTGTTGGATGAGATGCGTAAAAATTGGAAAATGCAAGTCAACGTTAACACGCGAAATTGTAGAAGCCGAACACATTGATTATTTAGGAGACACGTGTGTTGCTATGCCGTCGATTGCGTTATCGGAGAAGGAACTGGTTTTCCTGAGAACGAGATGAGTGTTTTCCCAATCATGCTCTGTGATGGTTGTTTCTTTGCTTTTGTCGTTTTGTTTGTTGTCATTGTGACGATGGTTCAGACTATAAATACCGGAACACGTATTCAATAAAAATCAGTTGAGAGTTGCGCCTTGTTGTGTCCTGTTCTTTCCTTTTGTCCTCGTCCCTGCTGAGCACACGATTGCGCTAAGATGTCCACCAATTCACAAAAGCAACCACTCTTCTTCACCTTAAAGGCCTGTTCACACATACCAACGGAGCGCTAAGTCAGCGCAACGTGAGCGCTCAGAAGAGCGCTCATGGGGACATCCTTGCGCGTGACTTAACTATAATATAGCGCTTGATTAGCGCTTCAGTAGCGCTTGTTAGCATTAAGGCCTGTTCACACATGCAGCGGAGCGCTACAAGCGTAGCGCTTACCTCGTGCTAAGCACGTGCTGACTGGGAGCGTTCACCAGCTTTGTATCGCACCGTCAGAACTGTTGCCTCATGGCAGACGATAAGTAGCTGACGGCACGTGAGGAGCGCTACATTAGCGCTTCGCTGCATGTGAGAACCGACTTCACAGTAGCGCCTTGCTAGCACCTCTTGTACCGCGGCTACTGCTGCGGATTAGCGCGTGCACTGCGGTTCCGGTTCGTGTGGTTGGGTGAGCATCAGCAGCACCATGGCGGACATGTGGGACGCTGAAAGAGAAACGCGACAAATGCTGTTACAGATGCAATTAGTGAATATGTGCGTGGACAGCTTAACACCAAGAAGGGGCCTTCTGGGGTGGACGAAATCTTTCGCCACCGAGATACCGACCGGTACCCGGCGAACCCTTGTTCCGAGGCTGAGGATCGAGACACAGAGCTTTTTCGACGGGGATTGTTTTTTAAGTGCGTGTCATTGAAACCAGAGTCACGCATGTCGAATGGAAAGGACGAGGTCGTACCTAATCAATTAGTTAGCTCAAAGTCCATGACCTCTATCGTTTATCCGACCATTTGCTTGGAGGGCTGCTCTTTTACTTCCTCTTCTTTCACCACCAAAGGAAAAACAACAACAAAAACAGAATCGCCGTGCATGCGCTGTTCGCAGCAGCAAGCACGCCACAAGAGGCGTGAGAGTGCTTACATTGCGCTGCTGAAGCGCTAACCGAGCAAGTCGGTGCCATATGACGCTGCTTCCAGCGCTCATGTGCGCTGCAAACACGAAGTCACCGTAATATACGGGGTTTGAATGCCGCGCGCCAACGTTTTCTCCTTGAATTCATTGCCACGCGGCATTGGAAGCCCGGATTTCGCGGTGAATCGCGTTCAAATCTTTATGCATCAACGAGGTAGAGGGGCTTAGAGTGATAAACCGGAAGTTCGGAAGTGGCACTCCCCCCCCCCGGTTGCCGCCATGTTGTACGCAAAAGTGACCATTCGTTCCGTGACCTCACAAAAGCAGTGGAGTCACCGGTAAGTTGGCAGCGCCCAGAGCTGGCGGATGCGAGTTTGTTGGTGCGCGGTAGCCGTATGTGCGGCTACTTCCCGACAACATCGGGCTTCTTCGTGCTGCCGCTGACGCAGGTATAACGTGAAAATATAAAGGAATTAGACTTTATACCCCTTTTGCGCAAGGTCGCTCTGGATCATCAGGATATTAACAGCTGTGAGACAGCATCAGCCGTATCGCCATACCGGTGCTTGGATTCCCAAATGTGTTCGAGGATCGATATAACTTTTGAGTGCTTTTAGCATGCAATTTTCGACCTCTGTTAGCTTTATTTGAACGTTGGAATGTCTGATATTTGATGCGAAATGTATGCGTCGGAGGTAGGGCCTAGGGGAATTCGTTTCAGCATATTGCGTCTGATGTCCCTTAGAGATTAGTATTAGTAGGTTGTTTACCTTGCCGTTCGGTATCAATAGACCACAGTAACCTTTTCTTGTGTATGATCATACTCCTCTTAGATGGTTGTCTAATCCATCATTCTAAGATCTAGAATCTTTAACAAAAATGCAGCCCCACTTTTTAGAGATCCAGAGATAGGACCACATCATATCAGCAGTTCGTTAATTAAATGAAATGCAACTCGGAAATAGAAGATTAACTGCACATTTTCTATTTCCTATGATTTACTGCAGCTATAACGTTTTTCATCAAGAGTGCATTGTATCAGCCGGTCAATTATTTACTTGTTCTAATTACCTGGACAAGAGGACTTATATTTGCGTTCATCCCTTGCTCGAAGAGCAGTCTTGTTGAAAAATGTTGACTACTATTCCTTTCATGTCTCTTCAATATACTTTTTTTTTTTCAAAAGTGTGGGCTGCCTATACTTTGTTTCACCGTATGCTGGAAAAAGGCAACCACCACAGCCCCTCGAGCCAATCAAAGAGACGGAGCGAAATTGTGTGACAGAATATGTGCATATGAGCACTCTGCTTATATGTTGTCATGCGGCTTTCTCAACGTGCATATTGGCTCACCGAGACTGTAGCCTTCGCTGTTTGCCGAATTGGGATGAAACGAATTACAATAGCTACTACTCTAATTACCCAAGTCCTGTCATACTTTGGGCATTTGTTTGAGAAGAATGTCATATCAGCAATCACTGTGAACTCGGCTCAGCACCTATTTGTGCCTTAGCGTTCGACGTGAACTGGAACCCATTCATGTGCTTTACTCCGAAAACAAATGGTGACAGTCGTATTGCTTGATGGGGCTTTGCAAAGAGTCTATTAGGTCATATGTATAGGAAGTGTTTGCTATATTACAATGCATCAACACTATTACTATTAAACTAGATGTCCAGAGGTGCGTTTGTTTTTGTGCTAGATTAACAAGTTACAGCAATAATTATTTCTTGCAAGCAGTAGTCACTTATTTTCGGCAGCTGGGCACGTTTTATGCTCATTAATGTCAATGTGCTTTGATGTTGTTATCATGCTGTGTAGTTTTAAGTATCCCCTCTGCAATGCCTACGGAGACCCTTGGAGGGATATAATTTAATAAACAACATTATACATCACTGGAGTTGGTTTTCAGTTGCACCACATGTTCAGGAGAAGTCGGAACGAGTGCAGCCCAATGCAACCGGTCTGCCAATCTGGTACGTCCCATTAATTATTATTGAGAAGTCCGAGATGCGAGTGCCCTCAAAAGGTCCAGCACGTGCGGTGAACACAGTTCTTGGTGTATAGATCTCTGAAGGCGTAAAGGCGAGCGGAAATATGTTTATTTGGTTAGTGTATCAAATATGTTTATTTCCACCTGATTTACACAATTATTGATTCTCAGCAAACGGTTCCCTAACGAGTTCTTTCTGTGACAGTCTCGTGTCAGGCGTTCAGTCGTAGTACCTGTGCTTGTTGTTGTCGGATGACGCTCCTGGCACGTCTGTGTTCCGTTTGGTCGAGGGGCAACTTTGACTGACTGATGACGTCTTCGTAATCATACGTCATGTGCCGCCACTGACGTCTGTTGTACTGAAGCTGCAGGGCTGGCTTCTAATCCGAAAATTCCCCTGGTAGTTTTCTGCGTCAATCAGCAAGCTCTGGCATGTATTGATTATGTGATTGGTGCCTTTTGCTGTACCGTTGAGTTTATGGCTTGCAGCATCGTGTGTTTGCTATCCAAACCATTTCACTTCCATTCCGTAATGGTCGATTCCTTCTGCATCCTGTGACCACTGCAACTTGTGTAAGTCTTGTGTGGCAAAGTAAAGTCGGGTGATACTTGTGTCCGCTTTTGAGAACAACCAGCCATTCTTTTCTTCAAGTCACTCAGCGGCAATCTCCCTCGAAGTTGGAAATTGTGTGCTTCGTGGAGTGGACACAGGTAGTTGCTGTCAGCAAATTATTAGGTATTGTCCTTGGACGACAAACCGACACTCAAAATCAACTGTCATTGCATTGCCGCTCACCTGCTTTGCCGGGCTTATCTCCCGTCAAGGTGATGGGGATCAGAGCTTCGGGGTAATGTCGGCATCAGGAGAAAGGCCGCCAAAGATAACCCTCGATGTTTCCGCAATCGCTCCTCGAGACGTGGTCAAGGGTCGTTCGCACGAAACCTGCTAGAGGCCAATTCTATTGGTACGGGCAGCTCCGGTAGACACTGGTCGGCCTCGCTGGATTGGTGGCAGAGTGGTTTTCGGTCAGCCATTCGCAACACCTCCATTTTCCTCGGCGTACTCTGTTCAGCAGCCAGACTACTTGGAACGTCGGGAATGCTTCGGTATTGGGGTGTTCCAGTGGATCGGCATTGAACATAAGGGGCAGCCGGCGGTGGTCATCGCGCCATTGTAGCGTAAGTCACCCTCGGATCGTCAGATGCCGCTTCGCTCTCGCAGAAGTTTCTGGCCAAACTGTCTGTCGCGAACTGTTCCGAAACAATATCGGCAATCAAAATAAAAGCCGGGCAACGATGCGGCAGCAAGTAGCGTGCTGATCTCCTCCCGGACAACGTCGTGGATGATGTCGCCGGATGCCTGGAGCTGGCGTCAAAGATGCAGCTGGACGACTCGAGTGTCAGACACCGGGAACTTGTTGATTGCGACAGGCTCAGGCAGGCGGTGCACTCCAATGTTGGGAAGCCTCGGTGATATGAACCAGTGTTGTACGGAACGGCGTTCCAAGGAACGGCGTTCCCGGAACGCGTTCCTTTTAGGAGGAACGAAGGAACGCCGCCGTTCCATTCTGCATCGGTGGAACTGGAACGGGAACTCGTTACATTTTTACTGGAACGGAAAAAGGAACGGCGTTCCTTTTTCTTCCAGTGGGTAATTTTTACCTAATTTTCGAGAGGGAAAATTCTAAAAGTATAATAACAATATCTTTACGAAGAGCTGGATCTCGTTAACTTTTTGGTTACTTATCTTAGGGTTTATTTTGTGTGGTTCCCGCTTGGTAACAGTCGGGTGGAGGGGATAGTGGGCATTGATTCTTTTTTCAGTGCCTGGGACTGCGGTACAAAAAGCAAAGTCGAAGGAAAAGACAAAAAAAGAGGCACGTTTTAAACTCGGCTACTTTCTTTGCTTCCACGAATCCTCATTCGCCCAGAAATTTAAGGCCGACTACAGCCATCACTGAATTTCCACAAAAAGACCTACAGTTAAAACAAAGACCAGGTTACCAGACATCGACCGCTCCCTTGTATCCCGAGCATTGGTGACTTAAAAGATACGCAAAAATTATCCTTTTTTTTTCTATTTTCCTCTTGTCCCCCACCTTCAAACTAAACAACGAACCCAACCTTCGTGAAGAAGGACTGTTAGTTTTCACGACTGACCTTCCAAAAAGCCCTACATTCTTCTTCGCTTGCTCGTTTTGCAGACAGCAACATCGAGGAGCAGCAGTTGTTATGTTCGAACAAGGAACTTCGTTAGATTCGAAACGTGTGAGGTTGTTGTAAAACGCTCGTGCAATGTGGGGTAACAGCACATTTGGCTCCTCTGAATCGCCCATCACAAACACGATTACGGTTAAAAGCTGAGATTTTTAAAGGTGAATATATCAACAAATGAAACCCTTCTTCCGCTTGCTTTCTTCTCCATCTATCCATCACAACATTCAATTTAGTATATTGCCATTTTATAATAATAAATAATAATAATAATAATAATAAT
>JAZHYW010024796.1:0-16126 GCA_037355805.1 Ixodes ricinus | reverse complement strand
CCGCGCGCGTTCCAGTTGCATTATTGCTGCCTACGGGGATTTAAGTGGACGCCACGGATACCCCTGCCAGACGGCATTGAAGCGCCCGCTACTCGAGAACAAGAAAACTGGTAGCGTAGCTCCATTATCGACTGGTAGCACAAGTGGTCGCTTCTCGATTTTTTAGTTCTTTTTAACCGCCTAGCGCGGTAATTTATAATGAAAAGGTCCATTTACCTTTAGCATCTTCTCACTACAGAGGCCCCAAGGCTCTACCTGTCCTAAACAAAATGTATGGTATTAGGTCACACCATATTCGGTTACACGATTCAGACACTCGCTTCCCATCTCACATTGTGCGGTTACAAATGACACACGCAGCGGAGCTGTTCAGGCTTCGGTTCCCCGGATCATTGTCCGCGTATGTCAGCACAAACCTGCGTGGACAGCCACCGCCACCTATAAGCGACGGCGGCAAGCGCACAGCCAGTATGGTTTCCGCCGTCGCTCATTACGTGTAGCGTATGCACTCAACTATAATGAGACAATGGATAGTTGGGCGCATTGGTGGTAGAATTCATTTGTAGGAAACAGCTGCGAAAAACAGACGGCGATACAGACGGCAAACAAATGGTGTATCAATTTCCGGCTGCGCTAGTCTTCCTTCTTCACGAAGTGGAAAGGCTGAACGAATTTTGTTTCGTATGCCAAGCAAAACGATGAGCATTACGGTCAATCACATTCCGTAAAGAAGTGGGGCAGATGTTTGTTGGTTCCGATTTCGAAGAACTGCAAAAATACCTTCTGTATAATATGACCGTCCTTTCAGCCGTATCATTACGCCGTCATGCCCAAACCGTTTCTTTGCATGTACGTCCTCTGAAGAGTTATGCCATTTTGTTATAGCTTATGACTGTCGAACGCATTGGGGGAATAAACAGCTATAAAGTAACTAGGAGCAGAATTAAACCCATTGGGATGGATTTGATTGCCAGCGCTAAGCAAGTCTGTCCATAATACAGTGTTACTTGAGACTCTTGTTTCTTGTGCCGGCTCTGTGCTGGCATTTCCATTATCGAGGAATGCTCTCGTTTTAAGACTGGAAAATTCATAATTCAGCTCATCTATATTGAATATAAATCATTCGTATATTTTTAGTATCAATCATATACTTTCTCAAGACGGTAGGTTAAGTCTTTAACAATGTCAACATGTAGCAACCTGACGCATTGCAGAAACGACAACAAGAACACAGGTAACAATAAACAATATTTGAGTTTCGAGACATATATTTCTGGTTGTTTCATTTGTAGAGGACTTCAACTATATAAATGATAAATGCATATAACAAAGACGGCTTGACACAACAAAACAAAAAAACAAAACACCCCAGCCTTTCCACTTTGGTGAGAAGGAAGAGCAGCGATGCTAAGCTCCTGTCCTCGGCGGTGGCTTCCCAGGCGAGCGATCTGTCCTTTCGCAAGGGAATCTGATGCGCTCGACGCAGTGTAACTTTGGGCGATAGCAGCCTCGTGGCGGTTACCGAAACCATTCGTGCTGCTGCGCGCCGCCATCATTGCGTTCCCGCGCTTCTTCCCCGAAGAAATGTTGCCGCAGTCTATGAGCGACGGCAGCAAGCGGACAACCAACCAACCGGCACTCCAGATACCCTACCGCCATCTATGAGCGACAGCGACAACAATAATTTTGTCGACATTTCTTCGCAGGGGACACTATCTGGAAGCTAGCCCTTTCCGAAATAAATAGCGCGAAGGTCAAGTACAAACTGACGGTGCAAGCGCTAACTACTGCTGTCGTTTTAATAATCACACAGAAGACGAGAAAGAGGAGCGTTTCTCTCTAGTCTTTCTTTTCGGTATGAAAAATTCCTGAATTGAAATTGCCTTGATGGGAAGAGGAAGTTACGTTGAAAGAACTGAAAAACAACAAAAGAAGAGTGTTTGCTTTAATAAAACGGAGAATTATCAGAAAGAAAGGAAGATGTTGTACACAGTAAACCAATGAAACCACCTCAAGTAGGAAAAGTTAAGGTAATGAAGTTCTTTGTCAGTTAATGCCACTGATGGTGCACTGACACACGAGCTTCGCGCTAATCATTTCGAAAATGCATATCCAACTAGCCCGTCTTAATATTTTAGTAAAGCTAGCCCTTAAAGGACACATGAAAAGTAAAAAAAAAAAACATTTTTTGTAAACCGCTTAGCTGGAAAAAGGATATCAATAAACGATTTTACAACGAAGAAAAAAACTTTAGACCTATATTTATGGCGCTATACGAATTTGTAGTTGGTGCCCGCGGGCGCCGCGGAAAAGTGGCCCTTATTTATCACGTGACGAGCCCATATTTGTCAGGTGGTCCTATGTAGCTCTTTCGGAAGCTTGCTATGACCTCTAAAAGTAACTTATTCATCTTTGTTTGAAGTATAACAAAAAAACTAAGAATAATAAGTAACTTTTAGAGCCAAAAGGACTTCTGAAAAAGCGCAAGCGAACGTGATTGACCATGCGCCGGTCAGATGGCGGCCAGCAACGGCCCCGCGCGAACAGACTTGTACAGAAGGCGGCGGCGGCGGCGGCGTCGATGAAGCGCGTTGAAGCGGCGACGGCAATGCTCAGCGTGCGGCGGTGGCGCCAATTTGCGTCGGCGGCGACGCAGTGCGGCGGCGCACAGGGTTACCACTTGACCAGCGGCGGCTCCCGCGGCGCGACTATACAAATTCGTATAGCGCCATAAACATAGCTCTAATTTTTTTCTTCGTTTTAAAATCGTTTTATTGATATCCCTTCTGCATCTAGTGTTGTTTTAAAAAAATTTTTTTCTGCTGTTCTTTAACAGCTCCTCTCTAATAACAATTTAATTAAACGTTTCGCCTCCCATGTAGGTGGCATCTTCAGTAACGCAAAGAGCTAACGAGATTCGCACGAAAAAGCTTGGCTATTTAGGCATAAGGTTTGTGTACACATCCGGCAGGTGGCCATGGTTCTTGTTTACCAGCCTGAATAGCCGAGCACTTTTTATGCAACTCTCATTCGCTCGTTGCGCTGCGCTGCCCGCATGAGGCAGGCGTTATCATTACTTAATGTTGTTTTGATTTCAAGCCGTTTTTGTTAATACATTTATCATGTCTTCGCCCGGTTTCTGAAATTTTTCGCAACAATATAAATTCCATATAAATCGCAGTCCCCCTAAACAGAAACCCTTGATGAAACGTTCGGAAATATTTATTTTATTCAGTTCTTAGGATAGATTGTAGCATGTTCTCATGATCGCTGTTTTGACCTTTCATTAAGATTTGGTGGAAACACTTCAGATTTTTAAACAGCCTAATTAGGACAAGCATGTCAGAAAACCAAATCTTCCGCGAAAAAACAATTCTTTATAGCAATATTTACGCCACATGACGTAATTTAGTCGGATCTGACCTCTCCACATTTGAAACTCCCGCTCTTTAACGCGCACGGACTGGCTGTTATAGGTCACTCCGTGACGTGTAGTACTCTGTGACGTATAATACCAACTTTGTGGAGCGCGATTTAGAACGGTACGAAATAGTCGCACACTAAAATCAGTCCCGCGCAATAAATAGTGCATAAAAAATTTTGTTTTTGTTGGAAAAATTGTTTTTGTGACATGCTTGTCCCAATTGGGCTGTTTAAAAATATTTTTTTCTTTGCAGTTACCCTTTAAGAATTATATCTGAGAAGTGAGGTTCTTTTGGAATGGATGGCGAGCATAAGGATTGCCCTAACGCCCAGTATGCACGGTTGCGCAACGTGCTTATAATGTGTCCCAGAACGTGGGTCTGTATTTATGAGTATGCCCTGTAGTTTAGTATCTGCAGTCGCGCAGTGAAGCTGCCTGTCTATTGTTGCAGGCCACATGAGGGACCTGAACACAATGATTTGCGACGCGATAATTACAAACGATTGTTGCATCCTGCATCACAGCGTTGCCCCAATATAAGTCGGAACACGAGTCACAGCCGAATGCTGACGCAGCACTCGTGTTCATTCTTTGCCCGTCATTCGACGCTTGTAGAAGCACTAGCAGTGTACGATCACGTTTTCTAGGTGTACGGTGCAGGGAACACGTCTTCGACTGGTGCGTTTAGCGTACTATTCGTCACCCATACATCAAATGCGGTCCCGCAGTGGCAACGAATGAGCGTCACGAAAGGCGGCATGTCGCGCTGTCGGATATCGGGATACTGGCGGTATGTCCTAGAAGCCCCAGTAAACATGGATGAGCCGACTCGAGATTTCACTGCTGGTGTAGGGACTTGGACATGCCCAGCTGCTAAAGCTTAAGTGGACTGTCAAGCTCGAGAGAGACATGCAGCGGATGAGACGTTTCCAGATCCACCACCACCGCGTGACGCCTGCGCGATCACGGACAGCGACATGATACTTCTGGTGACTTCGTCGGGGAAAATCGAGGGACCAAGAACAAGGTCGCGGTAACCACGCCATTCGGAGACGCGTTTCATGCAACATATCTAGGGTTGCAAATAACTACAAGCTCACTCGCAGCCCGCATCTCTACTGTGCCTTTTTTATGACTTCCAGGGATGACTTTCGTTTGTCGTAGCTTGTATCTAAAGACACGTGACTCTGCCGACAGCGTTTAATTAGAACTCTATAGTGCGTGTCTACGACGAACGATTCTGCAGTTCATGATTGAGTTGCTACTTACTCATAGTTCGCTGCACTGAAGCAGTCTATGCCTCTCATATACCCTTTTTGAATGAAACATCTGGAAGTGTGAGCTGCATCATTTCCTGTTCTGACAGTGACCGCTGAGTGGAAGAATGTTTACATGTCCACTCGTTCATCTTTTGTAGAGAACACGCATTGGGACGATTCCGCTTCCTTCAAGAACTATGTTCCGGACGTGAAACTTAGCAGTGCCAGCTGTTAACTAACCCATCCATGTATATGGGCAGACTTCCACACTGGCTTCCTTCCCACCGCTTTTCAACTCCTGCTGTTGTAGTTTATATATGATGCTTCGCGTGTGTTTAATTCAAATTGTTTTCCAAGTTCTGGAGTGTTTTTGTTTTGTGCATCCTTAATAAAGTGAAGCAGAATCGTCCGTGGTCACTAACTGAAACATGCGAGCGATTACGCATTGCAGTAAGAACCATTTGCAACCTTAAAAATTACTATTAGGTATTGTCACCTGGTGTTGCTGGCGAAGAACCGCGATGACCGTACTCTCCTCCACACAGGTTCCCTTGACTATTTCAAGAGGCTTGTTGTTGGTGCTGCTGTTATCCTTTACTCCCGTAGATAGACTCATGAAGGCGACTAGCCAAGAATGAGTGTATTATATAAAAAAATATCCTATAAACCATTTTATGTTCGTTTTTGTTCAGTAGACGATTCATTTAATTTTCACGCGAATATTTCGTATATTCTCCACAGCCCTGCCACAGCGCAGTTTTCGCCACACTAATCTCTAAACATTACCGAAAGTTCAATCGCGTGCAAAGAGAGCTTGCGATGTCCTATCATTATACTTAAGGCGAAGTATAATTTTTGTCCTCTAATGTTCTATGACACTTATAGCCTGCCGGGGCTTGAAAAAAGGTCCGCAGTGCTTCAAATTCAATACCACTATTGTGAATAAACAATATCGCGGAAACACACTCGGTTAACATTCAGTCTGAAATAATTCTTACTGGATTCTTTAACTTCGCGTCGAATATCTGCAGATTGCACTCACCCATAATAGCGTTCAATATACTGCCATCCATGTTTCTCCGCGATATCCAGCCTAGAAATATAAAGTATCTACTGAACTTGCACGATTATCGTCGTCGGCATCTAGCTAGCTTCTACAACACAATGCGTGTTTATACTGCAGTACCTGTCGCACCTTTTTTATTTAAGTTAGTAAATGCTTATTTTTACTTCTCCAGAAATATTAACCCAAATTTTCGAATTTCAATTAGTGTTTTTTTTTTGTAATGTCAGGGGAGCCGAAGTCAGCCAGCGAGAAAAGGTGGAAGTGTTAAGCGTGCAGCCGGAGACTAAACGTTGTCTGCATAAATGACTTCAGCAACCGTGAAGCCAAAACGTGAAGCCAAAATATTTAAATGAAATTCACGCCATAGGTGTTCAAATAGGCACCACTAGCAAATACTGCCCACTCAAGTTCATTCGCAAGTTCAGAGCGAGGCGATCCCATTTAGCGGAAAAGACAGAAATTGAGATAATAGAGGAGCTTCCGCCTATCAAAGTGTGCAGCGGGAACTGGCTGACGCTGCGGCCGAAATGCGAATCAGAGAAAAGGGGATGCAATACATGCCGTTGAAACACAAACATCAATAAACAAATGGCCACAAAAAAGTTATGGGTTCTACATCTGTGAAGGAACGAGTGTGATGTACCCCACACTACCTGCAACAGAACTACAGCTGATGCCAGGATCTTCCGAGAGACCGCGTACCAATGGAGATTCTTGGGCAGCAACGTTTGAACTAGGACTAAGGTGAACTCATCGGGCCGGTATTCGAGGTAGTACTTTAAGCGGTGTTCACACGAGGGACGAATTTGTCATTTTTCTCAGCGTTGCGCTCATCACAATATTTAAATGTCATATGATTTGTTATGCGGCGCAGAGGGCCGGGGAGGAGGGGTACTTTGTGGGCACAAACAATCCCGGCTTGGCGGCGGTTCAGTCTGCTTTTAACTGTCTTTCGTGAGTAAATCCCTCGTGTCATGAGTAGAAACTGGTAGATTCGCCTGCTACCGCTGACACCCCTCCTGTATCGGTCAAACATCTGCATCCATTGAAGCCAGCTAAAAAACCCGGCTCCTGCTCTTATTCAAGAGAACGCACCCCTAACGCGGCTACTGCGCGAGCACCGATACATCATCCGGTCTTTAGAGAACGCACAGTCAAAAACAACATAGTAGCCAATAAAAAATAACACGCACAAAAAGCATGTTTTACATGAATAAAAATATTATGACAGTTCTTCAAATGCTTAATCGTAAGTTAGCCGAGGAGTTGAGCGTCTGTTTATTGCTGTCCTTCTAAACACGCAGAACATACATAATAACAGAAAACAAAACATTGTAGCAAATTAAAAATAATACTGCAAGAAAAACCTTCGTACTAATATAAAAGATATGAAAGTTGTTCAAATGCTTCATCGTAAGTTAGCCAATGAGGCAATCGTCTGTTTCTTGCTGTCCTCCTGAGTGTTGGCGTCGCAGCCATTTGAGGATCACAGGGGTCCGAGGATGAACTTAAGAAAAGCTGATTTGGGTCTGAAGATCTTCGAGATCTTGCAATGCCTTTGCGTCTGGAGTTTTCTGTTGTGGGATAGTGTCATCATCTAGGAGGTTGCTCTTGCTATGTCTCAGGCGTTCGCAGCAAATGACGACGGTTCTTCCGGTATATTTTGTTGCGTTCTGTCAGAAAGTAATACGAGCGTGGCCCAGCAAATTCAGTGACCCTTACGTTTTCACTTCAACCGCCTTTCCCGTGTAAGCGGATGACATCACCCCACCTCAGGCCGCCCAACGACACACCAGCCGTCTCATTCTGGTGTTTTTAATGCAAAATCAAGAAGTCGTGTCCGCAGTTTTCTCACAAACATCAATGCACCCGGAAACCGTCCACCCTCCAGAGGAAAACACCAGTTACTCAATAGACCTACATAATATTCGTCCCCCACGTCAATGTTTTTGTTTAAAATTCGTGTCACAATTTGCACTCCTTTTTGAGAGAGTCCGTTGGATTGTGGAAAGTGGGGTCTTGATGTCACGTGCTTGAAGTCATAAACTGTTGAAAAACACTAAAACTCGAATGAAACAAATTGGGAACCATTATCTGTGCAAACTTCTGTCGGTATACCTTGCCCTGCAAACCAAGATGCCAACGTACGGATGACTGTTTGAGAGCAGATGTTTTGAAGCCTTTCAATATTTGGGTAGTTTTGAATAGGCAACATATGTCACTTAGTAAGAGTAACCCCGTGGGTAAACAAGACACACTTTCGCAGCGCTGACTCACAACTCTTTGGTGTTTTTACACTTTCGTCTTCGTCTTCTTTTGGTATTATGGACTAGGGCCATGGAAAATAATTCGGTCTTTTACTTCAGGGGCATCGGTGGCCGAGTGGTCTAGCGCACACCAGCCCGGAGCACGTGGAGCGAAAGCTCGCGCTGCAGAACCCAAGGGGTTAAATCCCTACCCTTGCCCGTTTTGATCTGGATGAGCCTCGTACCGGCGTGCGGTCGTGTATCACTACTGCGTGATCCACACTAAGGACCCCAGGCTAGCAGTAGTACTGCACTGGCGGAATTGCTCACCTACAGCGAGTGACTCGTCGGAACTTTGAAATGGCTGACCAACCACACGCTGTACTCGCGACTCCAGCAAAACGAACGGCACCTAGCGGGAAAACACTGAACTGGCCGCAACAGGTCCCTTCGCGATTTCTGCTCGTCTCTTCTGGCTTCCGTGATTACATGTTGTCGAGGGTTTGAGCGACAGAACAGTTCTACCGGTGACTGTGTCGTAACCGCCTTGTGACCCAGGTAGCTCTGCACGTGACCTATGCAACCGCGTGAGCCAGACATTCTGCGTTTATCAACGTTCATCAGCACCATTAAAGGACAATGGGCAGTTCCTTTCCTCGTCTCCTCAAAGAAAGTCAAGCCTCTGGAAGCTCGCTTACCCCAACACATCGGCGCAGGTTCGAAACGTGGAAGATAAAACGCGGGGGAACCAATTTTGAGTCCAGAGCTTACTTGCTGGTGCCCCAGAGTTGTGCGTTGAGCTGGCACATGGCACGGCACGACCTCGATTCGACCGCCGTATTTTCCCGATAGTGGCATCCCCTCTAGGTCGCTGGAGTCGCGAATAAATATCCACACAACCGCAATTCCTTAGGGTTGTATGAGTTAACCCGACTGCCGTTTGGGATGTCTGACTATCCAACCGTTTTTCCAACGCCTAATGAATGTTGTACTCGGGAACTCAAAGTACGAATTTGCCATGGTATACATGGACGACGTGGTTGTTTCCTCGAACTATTGAGGAGCATGTCGAAGACCTTCGCATCGTACTTGAGTGAATGCGTAATGCTGGCCTCAGGATTCACCCCGGAAAAGTTCAGCTGGCCGCGCCCAAGGAGCTCTTTGGATTCGTTGTGGATAACTGCACACTCCGCCCAAACGAAGATAAGTTGCGCGTTCTAAAGGGATACCCATGACCAGATGACGTACAGAGCCTACAAAGACACCTCGTAATGATCGCGTTCTACAGGGATTTCATTCCACAATATTCCGAGACATCCCAAGTGCTCAGTCACCTTCTAAAAGAGCCGTCAAGTGGTGTTGGGCTGAACAACAACAATGCGTATTCGCACCCCTCTTCAAAGGCCGTGTCCGACAATGCTTGTTTACGGCTCCCAGACTTGAACAAGCCGTTCGTTCTGCAGACAGATGCAAGTGACTGCGGCCTGGGTGCTGTCTTGCTGCAGGAGTATGACGGTGTGCTTCGTCCAGCTACTTTTACGAGCCACACGCAAACTGAAGCCCAGCGTAACTACAGTGTCGCAGAACATGAATGTCTCCCCATTATTCATGCTTTGAAGCCCTTCAACATGTACCTAGACGGCACAGCGTTCCAAATTCAAACTGATCGCTTAGCGCTCTTATGGCTAAGGGGACTTAAGAATTCAGCTGGTGGTCTTACTCGTTGTACGCTTACGCTACAACAGTACGTCTACTCCAACAGCACGACTACTGCATCGTGTACCGTCCGGGGTCAACCAACAAAGTTGCTGATGCGCTCTCTCGTGCTCCACTTCCCGAGGAACACTAGCAGGATACCCATGGCTTGGTTACTAGGGTGACCATGGCGACCATGGTGGCGACGGCACGAGGATCCCCCGACTGACAGTGGGGTACATTGGTGAGCCGCGAGGAGCGTCGCAAGGCGCAGCTGGATGACGGACTCTGCCAATGCGGGTCCGCTTGGCCGGCAGCAAGAGGTCCAGTCGACCGCCCAAGTGACCAGGAGTTTGACTCCTACTTGATGAGCGCTGACGGCCTCCTGCTGCGCTACATCCCCCAGGCCGACGACGATCCGGGTGGCTCAGCGTTCCTGACCGTGATACCCCGCAAGCTAAGTAAGCTTTTCATTCGACACATGCATGACTCTGTCTTGGCAGGACACAGCAGTGGGAGCAATAGTTACGGAAAAGTTATCCCAAATTGCTACCTGGTCAGGCATGAGGCAGGATGTGCTCCGATACGCTCGTAGCTGCTCGGTTTGCCAGAAGGCTAAACCACGTGGTGGTTAGCCTTCCGGTCTTATGCAACTAATCGTGAGCCAGAGCCCTTGGCAGATTTGTTGCTGTGACGTCATGGGCACCCTCCCACGTAGTCCCCGAGGCAACCTGTCCTTGTTCGTGGCAGCCGACCAGTTCACAAAGTGGGTTGAGTTATTTCCTTTGCGAAAGCTAGATTCGCAAAAAATCTGAGACTGCCTGCTTGAAATATTCGCTAGGTTCGTGTTTCAAGCGCAGCTTCTAAGCGATATTGCCTCCTACCTAACGAGTAAGGTGTTCGCGGACGCATGTGCAGTACTGGGAATTAAACACCAAAGAACTTCTCCGTACCACACATGTAAACATCACGGAAAGGTTAAATCGGAACATAAAAATGTTAGTGGCCTACACCGAGCGCCGCAAGGACTGGGACGCGAAACTGCCAGAGCTGGCATTCGCAACCCGTACGACCACTAATCGATGTACGGGTTTTACTCCTGCCCAATGGACCTTTTCCGAGAAGCGTTCTGCGCACGCGCGAGCGCCCGATGCCAAGCGGCGGAAGTTGAAACCAAAAATCGAGGAAATTCGGAAGGAGGCTGTAGATCAGCGAGTAGCAAACGTAATTGCAGCATACATATAATTGTGTTACGCAAAAAAGAAAGCGGACGGAAAGAATAACACGACGTTTAAGTGGACGCCACGGATGCCCCACTTGGACGGCGGCGTTGGGCACGCCCCGCTGCTCAGAGAACGAAGAAACTGGTAGCGTAGCTCCCATTATCGATTGGTAGCGCAGGTAGGTCCCTTCCTCGATTTTTAGTTCGTGCAGCCACCGCCTGGTGCCGTCGGTATGTGAAAAAGGTCCATTGAATTTCGGCAAGGAGCTCGCGTTCCCGCTTTTTAACAGCCTCCTTTCTACAGAGTCTGGGAGAAAGCTTCGCCCCGACGTGGAGTTAGCAGAGGACCTGCGAAAGTGCTTCTCCGACGGGGTCCTCCATCATCTCCGCCGATCCACAAAGGGTCCGCGAAACATTACTGGTTGAGAACCACTGGCCTAGCACACGCAGGCCGTGGGGACAGCATGGCGGCTGCTTTTTGGATACGACGCAAGATCGCATTTCTCAAAAAGGGCGGTGTCTCCCTCGCCCTTTTGGGTAAATATGCCTCCGGGCGCACTTTCGGCAGTGATTGTGGACGCGACCCATCTCGGGATAAGCCGCACCACTTACCCCGGTCGCGTCCATTTCCCGTAGGCTAGATAAGCAGTCCACGAACGGCGGCCGAGACTCTCTCTTGGTGGGGGAGACTCTGGCAACGGAGTCTCTTCCCTTCTGAGCTTCCCCTTCCTACGAATCTGCATAATATGATGGCGTGGGCCCCCTCCAGGTGAATCTGTCTGATACGACTGCGCCGACATTTTTACGTTATTTTCATCTATTAGTTTGGCCGACGAGCAAAGTGTGACAGCGAAACGCCAATACAACACGCCACTCTACGGACCCACAGACATCCTGTGTTTCTACGTGGTACCCCTCAAAGGGGAAACCCAGATCTGGCGCCCCAACGTGAGGCCTGACCAGCAACTGCAAACAAAACAGGATTTATCCATTTCCGCAGTACAGCGAACCAGGTCGATTTCCGGCCCTTGGATTTCGTGCACGGAGGGAGAGGCACGTGCCCAAAACCCGACGCCACTCAAGGCTTTGTGGCCACGTCAGCCACGAACGGACACAATGAGCCAGTGTCTTTTCGGTCGAGCTTCCCGAACGAAGGTGACACACAATGCACGGATTGCACCGAGGCACCCCCTCAAGACCGCCAAAGCGGGAACGAATGAACAACGTTCACCTGGAGTTGAAAGAGGCACGACATCGCAGATAGTGCGCCCTACAAGCAGAGACTGTGCCACAGTATGTGAGCCCCTCTACGCTGCGACAACGCAGCAGCAGTCAACACGTCGACGGCGGGACCCTCCCGGATCCAGAAGCGAGATCGACCGTCCATAGAAACTACTGTGTTAGTCCTTTTATTTTTCTCCCAAACCTTGCCGTCCCCATCGAGGGAACAGGATTGGCGTCAGAGCGGTTTTCGGTGAACAATCTTTTAAGATTTCCCGATCACCCGCGATTGATTCAGGCGAAGGTCAATAAGCGTCGCACGTAACGAAAACGTGAGGAACCTTTGTGTGCACTTGATGAGGTGTGACTCTGAAAAAAGAGACATCTAAAACGCCGCGGACTTTGGGTGATGTTTAACCAGCGCTACCGTACAAGTGCGAGAGGTTGAACAGCGTCCCGGGAACGCGGTGAAAACTGCGTCGTAATTGCGTGTCAATGGACCTTTTCCACATACCGAGGGCACCAGGCGGTGGCTGCACCAACTAAAAATCGAGGAAGTGACCTACCTGCGCTACCAATCGATAATGGAAGCTACGCTACCAGTTTCTTTGCTCTCTGAGCTGCGGCGCGTGCCCAACGCGACTTTAAAGAGGGGCATCCGTGGCGTGCACCTAAACATCGTGTTTTTCTTTCCGTCCACGTTTTTTTCTTTGTGTGACACAATTATATATATGCTGCACTTGCGTGTTCTACTCGCTAATCCACAGCCTCCTTCTGAATTTCCTCGATTTTTTGTGCCAACTTCCACCGCTTGGCATCGGGCGCTCGCGAGTGCGGAGAACGCTTCTCGGAAAAGGTCAATTAAAGTGACTGCCATGCGGTCACGGGACGATGTCGTGAACCGCGGCACTCGAGGTTTTCGTTGGGAATCGACCGTAGCACCGATGAGTTTTTGGTGCTCAGCAGAACGATCCGGGGTGTAAATATGTGAATAGTTGTAAATACTTTCGCGGAGTCTGAGGAGTCGGGCGGCGCGTCCGCCGGGCAGTAAGCTCGTACCCACCGTGTCGAGCAACTCGTGTTGTTGCCGACGTGTTTGTGTGCCTTGAACAGTCTCGTATTGCTGTTGGCGCGTTTTCTTTTTCTTTCGTATCGGTTTCTACTTTTGCTGATGCGGATAAACTCGTGGGACGGCGCTTGGCTTTTGTGAACATTGCAGTTTAACGTGGCTGTCCTGCGCGGCTGGGATGTGCATTCGGTGCTCCCCTTTGTTCTGCGTTGGCCCGGGCAGCACGCGGCTTTAAGACTTTTTGAAGTTAGGTCACTGTGCCATACCTGGCTACAGGCGTTCATGCTTTAGCCTAAGGTAAAAACTAACATGTTTGAAAAATAAAATTTTGGCGAGCCTGCCCAATTGCAGCCCTGATTTGTTTCAATCTCACAAGAAAGGATAGGGTTGCGCATTTGACATTTTATTGCGCCCGCAAATTGAAGCAAATAGGCATCGTTAGCAAAAGCAGCTACAAAGAACTTTGCCTCGTCGAAAAGTCACCAAAAAATTCATTGTCCGGGGTGACGCGAGTCAGCTTCGTATCTGGACATCCGTGTACACATTAAGCGGAGTCGTGTAACTATTTTCACAATAGCTCCGCAAGCCGAGCCAGTGCAATGAACGTGACTCACAGCAGAAACGACACATTTGTCTCTGCCTCTTTTATTATCTCTGGGGCCTTGAGCACCCAGAGATTGGTCGAGTGTCCTCAGATGGACGGTTTGACCTTGTTCGGAATTCCCGAAGCTTCCTCTTGGGGAAAGTAACGGGAGAGGGGGCCAAGCACAGGCTGTTTTCCAGTGCCCAAAGGTTTGTGAGTCATGGCGCGGTCCACGAGGAGGACAATAATGCCGGAGCCTCGTCATCATCGCCGGGGCTGCCTGTTCCAAAGCAGAGCCGAAAACCTGGCCACTTCCTCTGTTGACCGGTATCAGCTGTCCTCCCTCTGCCTGGTTCCGTCTCCAACCCTGGGAACCTGGAGCCAGGGACTTGGTGCCATTCTACAAGGATTTCGAGCGTCACTCCCCGACATACTTCACCCTCACGGCGACCCTGCCGCTGCGCCAACCTGCGGATTTCCGTCCCGATGCCTGGACCCAGCCTGCAAGCTACTTGCTCGTGGCATAATGCGGCCCTGCGGGTGGGCGCTCGTGCTGACACCAACGACAAGGCGCGTCGTCGGGAGTCGCCCCGGCGTCGTCCTTCAAGCAGTTCGGCCGGTACATCGTCCTGCCCCTGTGCAATGGTGAGCTACGTACCTCAACGCCAGGAGCGTCCCCGAAGAATTTTTTATTTGTGAACCCCGGCATGTGGGGGTCGGTATCGAACGCAGTAGTTTTTTTTTGTTTTTTTTTAGAGTTGGTAGCCGAATTTTTTTTTAATCCTAACTTAACCTTAAGGGGGGAGGAGTGTGGGAACCACGTGTTCCCCGTCTCCCTATCTAAGCCTAGCACGCAGGCCATGGGGACAGCCTTGGCGGCTGCTTCCCGGATACGAGGCAAGATCGCATTCCTTGAACAGGGCGGTGTCTCCCTCGCCCTTTTGGGTGACTGTGCCTCCGGCGCACCCTTGGGAATGATTCTGGACGCGACCCATTTGCGGATAATCCACGCTACCTAACCCGGTCGCGTCCATTCACCTTAGGCTAAATAAGCCGGCCACGAACGGCGGCGGAGATTCTATCGTTGGGGAGGCTCTGGCATCGGAGCCTCTTTCTCTTTGAGCTTCTTCATTGCCACTAATCTGCCTAATACGTTAGCGTGGGCCCCCTTCAGGTGAATCGGTCTGATACGACAGCGCCGACATTTCTATGTTCTTTTCATTTGCGCGTTTTGCCGACGGCCACAGCGTGGTTGCATGGGAGACAAATAAACCCGCTTCTTCAGTATCTTTGTGTTTCGGAGTGATTACTCTCCTCGGAGCCCACGGCAACCTTCGGACGGAGCCGGCCGTATGAGTCCTGAACATCGAGCTGCGGAGTGGGATCTACCTTGTGGTGAAGTAAGGTAAGTGGAATGCCACTAGACCGAGACAACTTTCTTGCTTTAATAAGATTCAGTTTTAGTGCGTTTTACACGGCATGAGTTTATGCTGAAACTGCTTATATATAAAAAACACAGTGTCCAAGTTGGCTCTGTTGTAACAAAATATCGGGGGATTGGTGTCCGAGTCTGTTAATTAATTTTGGAAATGAGAGCCTCAAAACGTGTCCTGTAAGATTCTTGTAGCGCATCCTTCAGACTGGATGGACGCGTCTGTTCTGTGTTGCAATAAAGAAGAAAAAAAGAAGATAGGTGGCCGAGTGGGCTGGCGCACACCAGCTCGGAGCACGTAGAGTGAATGCTCGCGCTGCAAAACCTAGGGATGCTGGGTTCAATCGCCCCCCCCCCCTTCCCGTTTAGACCTGGACGAGCATCGTACCGGCGTGCGGGCATGTATCGCTACTGCGTGAGGCACGTTAAAGACCGCAGGGTAGCGGTTGTACCTCACTGGCTGAATTGCTCATCTACAGCTGAGACACCAGACGCCCACCGAGGCAGACTAACTTCCGTCTGAGTCAATCACACACAGAACGAACAGAACGATTCGCTTTTTGGCTTGAAACCACTTCTCCGCTTGCTGGTAGTATTTCGTTTGTTCTGGCCCCGAGCAGGGAAGGCGCTAAGTGTTAGCAGCACGATGGACAAGCCCGTTTACATATAAAAAAACAAAAGGTTGAATTGTTAGGAATAAGTGAATAATATTCTCAGATGTCGTTGAGTACTGAGAGTGGAGTAATAGGTTTAGAATAAAAAAAGTTAAGTGATATTTTGTGAGGTGTACTGGCCGCAACAAATAGTGTGGAATAATTTATATGAGTAAAACTGAAGTCCATTAAACAAAAATTACAAAACGAGCAAATCTTATATTTATTTTACACTAAAATTTATAGAATTAACGCG
>JAZHYW010024794.1:0-32402 GCA_037355805.1 Ixodes ricinus | reverse complement strand
TGCTCTATTGCTCTAGTTTGTGTATTATGTTCATGTTTTTTTATGTAACGAGTAATTAAAGTAATGCGTTACCAATATTTGTGACGAAATTACATTACAAATTACTTCCGTAAAAAAGTAACATGGCAAATGCAAAATTACTTGAAAAAGTCAACATATTAGAAGTAATCCATTACCTGTAACGGATTACTTTCCAAATCTGAGGCAGGGCAGCTAAAGTTTCTTCCTGCGCTTCTCATCCTGCCAGCGAGTATCGTTCAAATATTCAAGCCGAAGAGCTCCAACATCGCGATTGAGGCCCCGTCAAACGCCACAAGGGAAGGGACAGATGTGCGCACGTAATAAGATATTCCGTCACACAGGCACTGGCAAATTATTTTTCCGCGTTCGGTATTCATACTAGTTTTGTTCTGATACCGCTTCCATCTCGTGTTTTCGGCGTATCAGGCCAAATTGATGCTCCAACGAACGAGAGGTTACTTTTGTCGGAGCACTCCGTGGTCCGGGCTTCGTGGGGAAAACTTGTGCGAGGCATTTTTAGCCACGCACGGGTTTTCAAGGAAGCGACAGAATTTCAAGGACTGACTACACCAATCTCGAGTGTTGTAAGTGCAATCAACCACGCAAGATTATTGTGCGTGCCGGACATATGTTTCTTCTCTATCGCTATTTATTTGATTGACTCGCCTAGCGGAGCTCGTATAGCGGCGAAGCGGGGCGAAAAACACGGTAACCACCAGGCTCGGAGCGTCTCGACAGGGGCTGGAATGGCGCTGCAATCAGCGGCAAAATTTGAGCGCTTCAGTCCCATAGATGGTGGCTGCCAGTTATTGAAATTTGTTGCAGCAGCATGGCCCACAAATCGGTGGATAGACAGCGGATACCTATTATTGGTTTTGATGTTGTAATATGGTCGATGAATGCGGTGGGTATCCGGATAATCTTGCTCACTGTCAGTCATTGGGATTTCCCGGTTTATGAATAAAAAAATTTCCCGTTGCTGGCCATGACTGGTCATATGCCGCACTCGTCGTTTTAGGATATACTGATCGTTCCCAGTATACCCATGAAAATGTGCTGCCTGGGATATCCCCATCCTATTATTCCTCCTTAGCCACCCGCCATTGGTCGGTGCAGAAACATCCGTCACGTCACCCCTTCTAGCGACGCCCAGGGAAATTAATCGAACTCTTTGTGAGCAAAGTAGAAATAAAGTGCTACCCTGGAATGATAGGACATTTGACTTCGAATCAACAAAGTACAACACCCCAATGGCGTAGCCAAAGAGGGGAGGAGGGAGTGGCTTATGGTGCTAAAACTGCAAAAACCTTTCCCACTTTCTAGGATAGAAACTTGTTGAGCGTCATCGGAAACCGCTTAATAAATACATTTTAGAAATATTTGAAGCGTCTGTATAGCGTAGTGTTGCGCTAAAGTCACAATTCGTGCAAGAGGCTCAACGGTGCCTCTGCGAGAACGCGCTCGCTCGATTTTCACGTGTGTAATCATTCGCGTTTTCGCACAACCAGAATTGCGCCCGTTACACTATCACCGCCGCCCTTTCCACACAATCAAATATTTTTCTTCTAAAATTTAAACAATGAGGGGTTCTCGATTTGGCTCAGCAAGTTTATAATGAAAACAATATGTTTTCTAACTCTTTGGAAAGTTAAATGACAATATTTGTTTAACTCACTGATTTATCGTAAGATCAGCATGGTCGGCACAAACGGATGGAAAATGCTCGACGGGCGGAAACTGAAAAGAAAGGTTTTATCGGCGAACTTTTGACAGAAACGAAATAAGGAACAAACGTCGAGAAAGCAGCAGTGATCGTCAACGGCGGCAGCAAAGAGCGTCGGTGCGTCGGCGTGACAGCTGGATATCGCGAGAGTCAATGTGCCTCGTCGTCGGGAGAGTTGAAGTCCGTCGACAAATACGTGCTGGACTCCTTATCGGTTGCTTGCTTTTGGAATTCCCATATGTCTCTTGCTAGTTGAAAGGTGGTCGTGACGTCTTCCTCTTACTTGTTCCTTTTTTCAGTCTTTAGTAATCGGTTGTTTGCTTTGGGAATTCTTATATGTCTGTTGCTAGTTGAAAAATGTGGTCGTGTTGTCCTCGTCTTGTTTATTCTTTTTTTCAATCTCGGCTTGACCCAACATACTCTTTGTCAATCAAGTCATGATCTACTACAATTGGTTACTCGAACGTTCAACCTAGAGTGTTTGTTAGTGAGCTAGGGCGAGACTGACTACACTGTAAAAAAACGACGTGAAAAATACGTGCATTTGCGCCATCAAACGAAACGTTGCAGCCTCGTTTTTTGAGAAGATGAATTTTCATCGTCAGCCCGCGCGCGCCAGCTCCCGAGTTGCGCACAGAGCCTGCGCCGTAGATGCGCATGCGCAGTGAAACGCAAGCCCGCCGCGGGCCTCGCCGCGCGGGCAACCAACGAAGCGACGCAGCGCCTGTCTGGTGCCTTGTTGACAGTTCTTCGCGTTCATCTTTGCTCGCGGGCTCCAAACGAAAACAACACGCTTGCAATCGCTTCGAAAGGTACGTATACACGACTTTATTACCTGCAGCGTTGAGTGGTTTGGTATACACAGATCAAAGTAAACATCCAAGGACAGAAAGCGCACATGAAGTTTTGAAATCGCAGGTTATTTGAAAGCTTCTAGGACTAGGTGTGCTCTGTTAAGGCGTCATTTCGACTGCGTGTACTCCAACGTAACGTCAGTCAGTGTTCACACTCGGCTAGCTTCGCTATCTGTTATCTCATGTGCGAAATGAGGTTCACGTAGAAACCAGGCCGCCGCGTCTCTTTTGGATATGAAGCCTCCAACCCCTGGATTCCGGCGTGCTTGGCCGCCGCAACCGTTTGACGCATTGGGTGCGCCGACTCGTTCGAAGAGGCGTTGTTTCAAGCTCACGAGTCGCGGAAGTGTTACTGGAGCTTCTTTTCACGAAAGTCGCGTTCGACGCTCGGCTCTGCGCTCGTACTTTTTCCTCCCGGGACCCGGGTAGACCATGAGTGCCGACCACTGATCTGTGGTGCCGACAGGCGCCGAACGAAATTGAGAAACGCTAGCGAGTGCGTCAGACTTTCGTGACGCGGCCCAACCGCCCTGCCATCGGTTTCGCAAAGCGAATGGTGTGAAGAAAACGGCTCGCGTTTTTCTATCTTCCCGTCGGCCATGTTTCACCTCAGTCAACGTATAGTGAATCTCGGCTGTACGTCGGTTGACTCCCGATTACTGTGCCAAGATTGTAGATTGTCCCACTGGAGCCTCTTTGGTGTGATCTTATTCTGATTATCGTCACATCTTGCTTTTTTATCTAGGATGCACACTTCTAGACGACCTTCTACACGTTGCACTCCTTGTCGACATGTTGCTGGTGCTTGGGACGAATTGGAAGTCACTGCTTGCTCACTCCTCGGTGCACATATTTCAAGTTCAACATCAGGTGTCCGAAGGAGGCACCATGCACCCTGGAGCTTGTTCAGAGGTACCTCAACATACTATATTAGAGTGTCATTGTGTGTTGTAGTTTCATTCAAAACCAAATTGCATTTTGGTTGTAATATGCATTTTAACTGTTCACTAAAATTAAGGTGGCAGTGAAACATTGGCCACGAGAGGTGACTCGGTCAACGTGGCCCAAAATTCGTCTCATAATTTTCTCCATGGGTCGTTTTGGATGTTGACACATTTTCTCATGAATAGTAAGTGTTATGCACATGTGTTTCTTCTAATTTTCGTACAGGTACTTCTGTTAGATAAACCCCAGCAAAGGCAGCAAGAGAGTATTCTGGGGTCACACCAAGGTTAACGGCATTCCTTCTCGAGTCCCGAGTCTTCGCAACAAACTTCACTGAACCTAATGGTACATTTCCTTTCCTTAGCTTTTCCCTCTGAAATGTGTGTGTGTTTTGTTTGTAAAAAGGGTAGTACACCAATTAAACACCCGAACATTCCTAAATGGTCCCTGTACCAGACAATGAGGTGTCTTAGGCCCGCTTCAAACGGGGCAATTTCGCCCAGCAACTTGACGTCGCAACACCGGTGGCCCATGTTCACACGCAGCAACCAACTGCTGCAATTTGCCATCATCATCGTTAAATTTTATTTCTCTTCTACTATTTAGACACACAATTATGTGTTATAAACGTGTTTTTATACATTCAATTGTCGTTGAGAATACTACTGCATCTTTCTGAAATGGTTGATTTCCAAAAACGATCAATTTCATACCAGAATTAACTCTTTAGTTGTCATCATCACCGGCACAGAGTATCAAGTGCAAATTATCAAGTGAAAATATCACGTCCCTGTTTGGCTGCGGCCGCTTCAAACATCTTCGAATTGCTCCGAGTTGCTCACTTGTTTTGAGCTGGACCCGATTTCAGCAATTCGTGTCAAACTAAGAAAGCTTGGGAACAACACGCCAGCAGCCTCAAAATTGCTGAGAAAGTTGCCCCGTCTGAAGCGAAAGTTGCCCCGTCTGAAGCGGGCCTTAGGGAACTGAATTCAAGGACCGTGGAGCTCTGGAGTAAAGCCTACCTAAAAACGTTTTTTTTTGTGCCATATTTATTACATAGACAACTTTTTTAAATTTTAACATGTAGACACGTAATTTACACACTAATTCACTATTAGAAGCGCTTTTATTCACACTCTGTGGCTCCCTAGTGCAACAGCTTCTCGGTGAGCTATTGTAAGCTCTGCAAAGGGAGGGGCATCTTCACGCCCTTTGCAAGTTGTAAACCTCTGGCTTGCACAACTCTAGCGGGTAGCACCTCGCTCGCTGACTCCATCACGAAGCATGTGTGCTGCATTAGTCATGCCACACCGTAAGGCCATATCCGGTCGGGTCGCAGCACCTGGGACCATTCGTCACTGCACTCGGCTACGGTATGGTGGCATGGTCGGGGCATGAAGCAGGGGTAAAACTTGGAAATGCTGATCTTCGTTACATTTGAAACACATTTCTTTGTAACTTTTGTGTTGAGTTATCAGCATTTTAAGGAATGGGAAGCAAGCAGCAGCGACAGCAAGAAAAATAATTTAAAACCGCTCTCACCGTGGACCTATTCCGAGTGCTAGGAAGCTACAAAACGCTTCTAAAGGTGAATTAGCGTATACATTATGTGCTTGTGCCTCAAAAATAGAAATACAAGTTAAATATATTAAAAAGGGGCCAAAACATACATCAGGAGGACTCAAACTAGAACAAAACAGTCTGTAAGTTCGAAATTTGACACCTTAAACCACTCAACCAGCACCCCGATCTTATTTCCAGGTTATTGATCGAGGCATATGAATCTCTTTCTCAGCTGCCGGCTGCAAGAGGGATTGCTTTGTTTTCATTTACTTGACTATTTCCACCAAATCTGACAAGAGACCAAGAATAGAACCTCATTTGTCGGCCGAGGCACTGGGCTTGCATCAAGGTGAACAAGCCTGGCTTGCTAGTCTTATATTTTGTTTCGTTACCTGTGCAGGATACCGTTGTCGCTCATCAAAAGAAAACTAACTGTGACTAAGTCTGACTTTTTCTGGTGTGCAAGTGTCCTTGACAGTAAACTCTGCTAAATAAGGCAATATATATTGTAAACGACTAAATTTTCGCGAGGACCTAATTTTTCCGAATTTCGCGAATCGCCTACAATTTGCGAAAAATACGTCCCGCAAACAATTTTGGCCACATGTGAACGCTACGGAAGCTACACTCGATTTGCGAAAATTAGAACCCGCGAATAATTTCAAATTTCCATCTTTGGCCCGATTCGCGAAAATTTGAGCCCGCGAAAATTAAGTCGTTTACAGTATGTATATATAGAGAGGGATGTTGGCTTGGAGGCCGAAGGCGTAGAAGACAGAGATGCAGGGTGACGGTAGAAAACAAACCAGGAGGATTTTATTCGACGTTTCGACCTGAGGCAGGTCTACCGTCACCGTCACCCTGCATCTCTCTCTCTCTCTCCATTGTTTTAGCATCCATCCATTGCTTTAGCATGATGAGCCACACTCTTTGACTCGCGTGAAACAGAGAGAGAGCCTCTTCACTTGGCTCTGTTTTAATCTCTCACATACACTATTTCCTGCTTTTTGTGGTCTTGTATCAGGCATTTGTGTCCCTGTTTGACCAAAGTATCTGTGTTAGACTAATACTGGGTTCTTTCGGATATGTGCAGGTATTCTTCGCAGCAAATGGCTGCCAATCAGGAACACGAGTTTGTTCTCGGCCACCAAGAGCAAGTATTTTCAAGGTGAGCTATTTTCCATCTATATGAGTTCTATGTTCCATTCCTCTTGCATTAGTCTTGTTGTCTCTCTTCTGCAAAAAAACATCCGAGTTCGACTAACACCGGGTTCTTTCTGATACATGCATGTCTCGGTGGCAAGCCCCAGCCAGTCAAGGCCAGAAGTTTGCTCTTTGCCACTCATGGCAAGTGTTTTCAAGGTGATTGATTGATGCCTATCTGGGTTGTGTGTTTCACTTCTCACAGACATTCTATTTGCTGTCTTTATAGTGGTCTTGTGTCAGGCTTTTACGTGTCTGTCTGGCCAAAGCATTTGCAGGGTGTCAAGCGACCGGAAAAATCGGGAATTTTCATGGAAATTTGAATTTTCGGGAAAAATCAGGAAATTGTCAGGGATATTGTCAAAAGGTGAGCCCAGTCAGGGAGAATGAACCGGAAACGCCATTGACTGCCCTGAGCAAAGGCTTGAGGACGTGGAGGCAGAAAAGTAGGCAAGACATTCTACTTAGAGCAGAGCTCGAGCTCTGCTCACTGCCCACCCGATGTAGAGTGTGCTACCCGATGCAAAGGGAACAGCCGACAAATCCAGTCCAAACATTACATTACATTGGAATGGATTGGATTGGGGTGCGACACTCGGCTAGATCCAGTTAAAGCTACTATATTTAGTAACAATGGGAATGCCGCAGACCCCAATCCAATCCAAGCCTTAAGCCGAAGTATCCGAAAGTGTGCAACTGGCGGCCATGCTGTCATTCGGTCATTGACGTGTGTGGTTGAGCGTCATGTTTTCAGCATGTTTCCTGGAGTGGCCTCCCCACTGACAATGTTGGGGGCAAGAAAGTACTCGTTTAATCCGGACTGGACGATCCCAAATATTTTGGAATGTGCAAGTTGCACTAAGCCCGTACTAAATGATCCTCTTCATGCTCAATGCCTTCTGATGTAATGGTCTTGTATATTTACCCGCCTCTGCAGTGGTCAGAGAATTTCAACTGAAATTGTCAGGGAAAACCTAAAAAAGTCAGGGAATTAAAAAAAATGTTTGCTAGACACCCTGATTTATATTAGACAAAAACTGGGTTCTTTCGGATATGTGCAGGTATTCTTGGGAGCAAGTGGCTGCCAATCAGGAACACGAGTTTGTTCTCGGCCACTAGAAGTAATTATTTTCAAGGTGAGCTATTGCCCGCCAATATGAGTTATGTGTTCCATTCTTTCTGGATGCCATTTCCTATCTGTAGTGGTCTTGCATTAGTCTTGTTGTCTCTCCTGCAAAAAAAAAAAACCGAGTTCGACTAAGACCGGGTTCTTTCTGATACATGCAGGTCTTGGTGGCAAGCACGAGCCAATCAAGGCCAGAAGTTTGCTCTTTGCCACTCATGGCAAGTGTTTTCAAGGTGAGTGATTAATGCCTATCTGGGTTATGTGTTTTATTCCTCACAGACACTTTATTTCCTGTCCTTATAGTGGTCTTGTGTCAGGCTTTTGTGTCTCACTCCGGCCAAAGCATCTGTATTAGACTAAGACTAGGCTCTTTCGGGTATGTGCAGGTTTTCTTGGCAGCAAGTGGCTGCCAATCAGGAACACGAGTTTGTTCTCGGCCACCAAGAGCAAGTATTTTCAATGCAGGCTAGTGCACGCCTATGCGAGTTTTGTGTTATATTCTTCTTGGATGCCATTTCCTATGTGTAATGGTCTTGCATTAGTATTTTGTTCCCCCTCTTATGCAAAAACACCCGAGTTCAACTAATACCCAATTCACACGGCAGCGTAAAGGTATATTTGGCACAGGTACCTGTAGTAAAGGGAGCAGGAGATCGTAATTACACGGCGCATAAAGGTCCCTTTCGCTAAGGGAGGTTTTGTGTTAAAGAGAGCTCGCCAAGCTCCCTTTACAGCTACAGGGAGTAGACTCGGACCTACAAACTCCATTATAAAAATCACAGATATAGAAATATATCTTGTTTAATGCATTATAACAAATTGAATATATATAAGTAGTAAATTATGAAATGATTCTGAACACATATGTGATGGAATAATGCAGTAACGAGGAACGCATACTCCAACTAGCAGGTGAGAACTTTGCAGAAAAATGGAGCTGCTAAACAGAAAAAGGTCGCCCACCTCGCAATTGAAACTTGTAAACGCAGATGATTTAGGGCCAGTGTGGCCAGACGGATGGGACGTTTGAAAGCAAGTCTAATTTAGGTTTTAGACAAAACCCCGAGCCTGAGGGGGGGGGGGCAGGGGAAGGGCAGGGGAAGGACTACACAACACAAAGTCTCAATCGAGACTGTGTTGTGTTGTCCTTCCCCCCCCCCCCGAGTCTCGGGGTTTTGTCTAAAATGTTAAACCTTCACCAGCTTGTTTGCGCCCTAACTTTTTGTTTACTAATTTAGGTGCGCCCTTAGACTTAGAAAAAAAAGAACAAAGTGCGCGCAAAAGCAAACACAAATAATATTAGGTTTTAAATGCGATATTTCACAGACGATAATCAAAAACTGTACATCAAACCGATTTCGAGGAACAATTGTTTATCACATGCTCCTTTCGCGGTTTATCAGGAATGCAGGTACCTTCAGCTAAGGGACCTAACTAAAGGTACCTTTACGCTGCCGTGTGAATTTGGTATAAGACTGTCCTTTCTGATACACGCAGGTCTTGGCAGCAAGCACCAACCAGTCAAGGGCAGACGTTTGCTCTTGGCCACTCATGGCGAGTGTATTAAGGTGAGTGATTGATGCCAATCTGGGTTGTGTGTTTCATTCCTCAAAGACTCTCTATTTCCTCTTTTCAGAGTGGTCTTGTATCAGGCCTTTGTGTGATTGTCCGGCCAAAGCATATGTGTTAGACTAAGACCAGTTTAATCGTAGCCACCGCAAGGGTGAAATCAGACTAAGATCGGGCTTCTGATATGCGCAGGTACCTACAACAGAAAGCTGACGTTGAACAAGGGGCAGTTTGCATTTCCTTCCAAAGTGGTCTTCTTTGAACAAGGTGAGCTAGTCTCTTGGTGAACCCTGCATGCTCCTTATTTAAGAGGGAAAGTCACTAACAAACTTATATGAAATATCTGATATAAGTAGTGTCTAGTTTCTAAACACATCAATAGGTGGAAATAGAATGATATTCATACTATTCACTGTGCAGTGACTGTATAACAGATGCGCACATGCGCAGCTCAATTTACAACTGGCGACTGTGCTGAGAGTGGAGAAGTTTTTTTGTTTTGTTAATCGTCCAAGGCACGGTGTTTTACTGAAGGTGAGCTATGGTCCCGCTGCAAGTGGTTCGTGTTTTATGTGTCACGGACATGATTTGCCGCATCAGGTTTTGTCTTGCTCCTCTTCTGCAATATCAATTAGTTTTCAACTAAAACTGCATTTTCACTGATAAGCGGAGGTTTCCTCAGACGAAAGCGTAAACTGGGGTCCGGACATGCTGTTCTTTTTTTAACCGGCCCAGGCACATTGTTTCATTGTAAGTGAGCTATGGTCTCCTACCAGCCTTACTCGTCACAGACATTATTCGCTTTATTAGGTCTTTCCTCCCTTCTGAAATGTAAATTGGTTTTCAACTAAATCTCCATTTTTCCTGGCGATTACAGGCTTCCTGCACGTAAAGCGCAAGATGCAGCGTACACAAGTTTTTCGTTTTGTTAATCGCCCGAGGCCCAAGGCACGGTGTTTGACTGGAGTTGAGCTATGGTCCCTTTAAAAGTGGTCTGTGCCTTATTTGTCACGGACATTACTTGCTGTATCAGATATTTCATGCCTCTCTCCTGCAATGTCAATTGGTTTTCACCTAAAACCGCATTTTCTGTGATAAGGGCAGGTCTCCTCAGAGGAAAGCACTAGGCGCCGAAATGTGCTGCCCTTCCCTCATGGTCCAGACCAGTTGCTTTACTCTAGGTGAGCTGGTCTTTCTTTGCAGACCGAGCAAGATTATTTGTATTGCGTATATGCCAGGCCTACCTTGCTTTGTATCGTTTTGACAGCCTTGTGCTTAGCTTATGACTATATACATCTTTCTTTTGCATGTGCAGGGAGCATTGATATAGACCTACACCTCGAAAAAAGCACCCATGAAGGAATTTCAGAGATAATAAAGAGCTACTATAATTTCACTCGTTTCTTGTTGTTTACAATGTGCTTGAAGGAAACAGCTACAGAGAGCTAAGGCAAAATAATTTACAAACAACCGACCAAACTGTTTTGCGTTTTCACTGCTGTCTGAATTCTGAACCCTTTCTCAAGGATGTTTACGTTGTGAGAATTTGCTGCCCATATGACATTTGAATATGTTCCGGCCAACTAGAGCTGCACTTTCGAAAACCTCCAGGTCGCTATGGTCTGTTGCAACTCAAAAACAGCGGGAGCAAGCACCTCCCACAGAGCCCTCCACTCTTTCAACATTAGCAGAGTGGAGGCTGGAGAGCAGGAGAGTGGGGAGGAGAAAACCAATCATGGCGCAATGGTGGTTTCCTTCTCTCCATTTACCTACTATTCTTGGCTTGCAACAGATGTTAGCAGCTTACAGCTGTGTCTGCAGGTGCTTCCCATGAGAAACACTAGCTAGCTGCTGTTTTGCTGCTCTCTATTTCACTTTTTTAAAGTTTCTGTGCGAAATATTTTCTCATTTTAGGCAAAGAAGCAGAGCTGCTCCAAAGTGCCTGAATTCACTATTTCATTGCATTGCAATACCCATAATATATGGTTCATGTTTTCAGGTGCATCAAGGATGCTGAAGTTATATTTCAGAGTATCATTGCACAGAAACTTATGCAAGTGAAAAATGCTGGACAGCAGAACACGAGCTACTTCAGTGCCTCAGCTATAGAGCAATGTAAAAACTAATATTTCATAAAAACAAAATGATGAAATGCTTGGCAGCTCTATGAGAGGGGTTGCCCATTAAAATAATGTTCCCCCATATTGTGAAAATATGTGAAAAAAGACGTCAATGCAACGGTACCCATTTTATCAAAGTATAAGGTTGCTCATTAAAATTACGGGCAAGCATGCTTTTAATGGGCATCCTTATACTTTGGAAAAATGGGTACCGTCGCATTTACGACTTTTTTCACATATTTTCAAGATATGGGGGCACGTTATTTTAATGGGCATCCCCTCTTAATAGAGCTGCCAAGCATTTTCTCGTTTTTTCTACGAAAGATTTTTTACAGTGTAGGCAAAGTAATTTTGGCTTTCTTATATTTTACACTCAGGGTAAACCGAAATACGAATCTTCTAGAAGTACCGCGTTCTTTCTCGGTAGTGCACGCAGCATTATCCCCCCCCCCCTTGAAACTGCATCGCCCTGTTGCAACTTCAAACAAATTAACGCAAAACGAAACCAAGTAACAAGCAACAGTAAACTACGGGGCCGTCTGATCCATAAATAATTCTCAGTCCCATCAACCGTATAGTACGTCTTAAGACGAACGACGTGCACTACTTCGGTTCGCTGTTGGCGGTATCCTGATGGTAAGGTTGAATTGGGGAGTACCTTGTAGTTGAAGTCCTCACGGAGGCGAATAGCCTTCTAGGGTCTGGACCATATCCCACGGCGTCATGACTTTCCGAAGGCGGCGAGAGAGCTTCCCATTCAAAACGTAATAGTCTGCTCCGGTGTCAACGAGTGCCGTCTTTTTGTGGGCGTCGAGGTTATTCGACACCGTCGCAGGAGCTCCGTTCAGATACGTCGCGACGCTAGTGTGGGAGCTTTCAGACGTTTGTGACGGATATTTGCGTCGTTTGTCCTCGGCAGTAGACCCGTTTCGAAAGACCACCCTCTGCCTGCAGCTGTTGAACCCCTGCACAATAGTGGACTAAAACCGCAACATCACGGAACACTTTATGCGTTTCGCCAAATTAGAAGGCGAAAGCACATCCACAGAAAAAGGTGATGTGCGCAGTAACTTTGCACTTTCGACGCTGTTTGATTGGCTCGTCCGCTGCTAGCGTTGGCTGCGCTTCGACGTTCGCTATCTTATGAAATAAGTTGCACGTTCTATGGTGTCAGTTCTTCCGCCATGGTGCAGCGGTTCCGATATTCAACACGTGACGTTCGAAATGGGTCCTTTTTTAATTTTCATTAAAGATATCACGCACGGAACTTCATCGAATATAAGGTTTGACAAGTGGAAAATGTTCCTTAATGTATCCAAATGTATCCACGTTCGATTCACTAGAAAACGTAAAATTGTCTCTGCTGTTTTTGGAACTAAACAATCTTCCTTTGCAACTTAGCACTGAGGCAGTTTATCTCGGGGTACGCCTAACCGCTGATTTAAGATGGAATAATCATGTGCAGCTATTATGTTCCAAGGCCAGCGGCATTCTTCATTTTTTGCGTAGCAATTTTAGAAAAGTGTCGCCTCATTTGAAAGAAGCCCTCTACTTATATTACGTCCTCCCAATCCTGGACTATGCTTGTATTCTTTGGGACCCACACACTCAAACATGTATAAATCAAATTGAAAGAATTCAAAACCAGGCCGCAAGATATGTGCTAAATAACTATAATTTTCATGATAGTGTCTCTCAATTAAAGCTCCAACTCGGATGGAAACCTTTACAACTAACACGAAAGTGCCTCCGTCTCAAGTTTATGTATAATCTTTATCATGGTAGCGTTGGTATAGATAAGTCGAGAAACCTATTGGAACCTCATTATGTTTCCCTCAGAACTAGTAATCAAAAAAAGATCCGAGAATTTCGCGCACGGACCGACGTTCTAAAATATTACTTTTTCCGCGGACAGTTAATGACTGGAATGTGCTGCCCGACTCACTTGTAGAGCTTCCTACTGTACAATCATTTTTTGATGAAATTATGTTATTGTAGTCTGTTCGATGATTTTTTGTGCGACTTCTGCATGCTGTTAATCATTTTTTTTTCATATTATTGCAGTATATATTAACATGTTTCTCCTGTTTGACATGGTTATTTCGCTGTTATTCATTTTCTTATATTATCGCAGCATATATATTAGCATGTTTCTCCTGCTTGCCTTGTTATTTGTTGTTGTTGTTCTGCTGTACGTTTGCTTTTGTAAATTTCTTTCGTCCCCCCCTACTGTAATGCCCACCGGGCGATGTAGGTACCAAATAAATAAACAAATAAATAAATATACCCACTCCCGGTATTCCAGGCGAGGCAGATCAGACAGGCATTCCCGGTGGCACCTACGAAAAGGTGGTGCAGGATGTTACGGTGAAGGCGGGCTAGC
Source organism: Ixodes ricinus (assembly GCA_037355805.1). Taxonomy (NCBI): domain Eukaryota; kingdom Metazoa; phylum Arthropoda; class Arachnida; order Ixodida; family Ixodidae; genus Ixodes; species Ixodes ricinus. The sequence continues at coordinate 18,895 of JAZHYW010024794.1, read as the reverse complement.
TCCTCAGGGCGAAGCAGGCGCAGGAAATGGTCGACGGCCAATATACTCGTTGATGTCTCATGGGCGCTCACCGTACTGTATACGCGGGTCGTTCGAGTGGAACCCGCGCAGCCCAAGTTGTCGGTAGGGGTATCGTCGATCAATGCGGAGCTCAGGTTCGTCTGCTTCTTTCGCAGGAATTGAGATGACATCAGAACGCCTAGCTCCGATTGGGTTGAGTGGAAGGATAGTGGGCAGACCTCGGCGTTCTAACGTCACCACAGCTCCTGCGAGAGAAGCGGACTAACTTGCGCTTCGCATATGAAGTTTTCGTAGATCGTTTTTGCCTTCCCGGAACTCCTCCGCAACCCGCTGCATTACCATGAACTCCACAGTCAAGGCAATGGGCGCGCAGGCGCAGCAGCGGCGTTTTCGTTGCGGAGGGCTTAGCGGAGGGGCAAATGCGGTGTACTAAAACCCCTATTCTGATCGGCTTCCCCGCAGTGGTGTAATAGCGGACGTCGGTCAGACATTCATCAGACGTCCGTCTTCCTTCGTGTCCACTTTTCTTGGCGGACGTACTGGGGTCACTCCTTCTGGCGTCGGCCATACTGGGGAACCGGGTTGAAGTGGCGAGATGGCGCCGGCTAATGGCGGGCAACTGGTGGTGGTCGTCGGGTAATGATGGCGTACGTCAACGTCGGCTCCTCCGGGCTGCCACGGTGACGGTATCTTCCGGCTGCAAAGTCCGCTGGATCTCGTCACGTATGATTTTTGAAAATTAAAGTGAGGCCGCGTGCTGAGCGGCGGGGAGCATCTTTCGGAGCTCCTCTCGGACGACGTGTCGGATGATATCGCTAATGTCCGATGTACAGGAGCCCAGGCAGCAGCTTGACTACGGTGATGCAGCTACGCCAGGTAGTCGCTGGTAGTGCGAGGTTCGTGCCTAGAGGGCACGTTCGATGTCCGTTGCCTCCGTGACGAATTGTTTTACGGTTGTAGGTGTACTGCGCACAACACCCCAAAAATGTTGTTTTTTGACCTCCCGCATGAGGTTTTTTTGTTTCTTCTCTTCAGGAGCTTCGGTATCCGCTCGGCTGCTGAGTCGAATTACGCCCTCAGCGAAGCTGACAATGCTCTTGTGGGGGCTGTTGTGATAGGCCTTTGTGGAGGTCATGTTTCTTCCTCTCGCATCCCTCTCACCCCCAGGTGGTGGTATGTAATCCCAGTGATAGACTGCGACCGGCCGTCTGAGCCGCAAACGACTGGGAACATCACCCGGCGCAGTGTTGAAGGCGCGACACCTGGGCCGGCTTGCTAGAACAGCGTCTCAGCTGAGACTGGGTGGAGGAATGCACTGCAAAAGCTGCGGCGCGCGAGCGTCTTGAGACGCAGCTTGGGTCCCGCTCAGCTCGTGCGCTGGCTTTGGCAGTGCTTTCTTCGCCCAGTCTCAGCTGAGACGCTGGTTCTAGCAAGCCGGCCCTGGTCAAGGGGTTCAGCCGGACTGTTCCCGCTGACAGAGTCATCGAGTTAAGGCTCTACCTGCGAATAACGATTGAGGGATCAGCCAGAATATCCCTCGTCTTCGGAAGGCTTCTATTCTGGAGTCCAGACTCGACGACGACGGTGGCGGCCCAAGAGTGACATGGCGCTGTCTTCAGGTACGTCTGCTGTTCCAAAATGGGCATGAATGCAAGGGAAAGAGACCTGGGCGAGGCTCGGACTCCGGGGACGAACGCTTCGCTACCATTGGCTGCGAACATTAGTGCAGGGACTCATAGGGAGGCGGGGCGAGTTGACCATTTAAAAGAGGGAACAGGAAGCTGCGATTGTGTGCTCTCGGACGATGTAAATACGTGGGTACAAATCTAATAAACAGCGCTTATCGTGAGATACTTTCCCGTCTCCTGATGTTCCCGCCTGGAGTCGTCCTTCGGTCCCTGTCCTGGCCTGGCCCTGCCAGATCCTTCCTGGACAACTCCTCGGTCCCAACAGGATCCTAAATCCTTGCTAAACCAGCTCATCAGCCCGTTCTCTTAGTTGCAGCATCGCAAACGGACGGCGGAGCTCATTCTTGCGTGCTTCCCAGGTGGTGACCGTCGCCTCGCGGTTTTCGTCCAACCTAGTCCTCAGTGAAAGCATCGTTCCTCTCTCTCGAGGTTACGTGCCGTTCCCTCAAAAGAGAAGTAGACGTTCCGCAGGCATTGCTCCGGGTCCACGCATTGTGACCGGAATCTCGCCCGTGCTGCTACATCCAGTAGTCGACGCCTTCGTTGGCTTCGCCATGGAAGGGCGTCGCCTTACGATGTGTGACGGGCAGGAACACGACGTGCGACGCTGCAGCAGGGGCCTCGGTCGGCCGTCCTGGGAAAACACCTGCGGGGTCTCCGATTTCTTCCTTGGTTGTGTCAACAATAGATAAAATTCCGGCGGCTGGCCTTGATTACGACGCTTGCTCGAGCCCCGGCTGGCTCCACAAATGGAAGTTCTCCGGGCTTGGAATCGATCTGGTTCGGCGGCTCCTCAAGGGAGTACGAGGAAAGGACATATAACTTTTTCCCTTGCCACTACCAGAAATGTCGCGGAGAGAAATACCCGACGAGTGCAAATGTAAAATAAAGGTTTAATCAGCAAACTTGTCACAGAAGTAAAAGTAAAAAAAAAAAATGCGGTACGAGTACACGACGTGATGCGTTTAGACCTCGACAGCAAGGTGGTCATGTCTTTTCGCGCCAAATATAGCGGTGACTGAATTGACGCATAGGTCATGTGACGTCAATTTTTCGCTAAATTTAGCGGGGAAGCTGCATTTTTCTGTAGGTCCCGTGACTTCGGGTTATGGGATATCAATTTTCCCGCCCTATTTAGCGGGGAAACTGAATTGGTGTATGGGTCACGTGACATTATTTTTCCGATAAATTTAGCGGGGAAACTGAATTGGTGCATGGGGTCACGTGCCGTGAATTTTTTTCTCAATTTTACGGGAAACCTGAATTTGTCTTAAGTCCCGTCCCGAAACTTTTTGTTTACACTCACGCCGTCGCGAAGCCGGGGAACGAGCCACTAACAGCTGTTGCTGTAAAAACACACGTCAAGAAAGCTGCCGCGAGCGTCGATGGCGGTAGCAGCGAGGGACGGGGCGTCGAAATAGAGTTGTTTATCGCGAGAGTGCATGTGCCTAGTTCGTCGTCGGGAGAGTCGAGGTGAGTCGACAAAGCCGTGCTCGGCTTCTTAAATACTACGCTCAGTATCTCGAAGGCTCGACCTAGGATGTTCGGGAGGGATCTAAGGCGAGACTGACTAGGCAAGGTTATTTTGGCCTGCTTATCTTTTACTTTCGAGGTAAAAGTCAACAAGAATCCTCTAGAAGTACTGCGTTCTTTCTCGGTAATGCACGCGGCAATGTGTTCTCCTGGCTTATCACTCACCTGCACAAACCGAACTAGTGAAGCTTTCACGGCTTTAAAAAATAGTCCGTAAAGTCTAAATAAACACCCGGTATATATAAAGTGTGTTTGCTTGCTCGTGCTAAGAACTACCCGAATCATGATAGTATTATTTGTGGTCCTAACCTAGAAGATGTCTTGAACTTTTTGTTTTAGCAATATATTTGTATTGCTTTTGGTTTGGCGTTTTCGGTTTTAAGCGTAGTGTTTTTTGTTAGTCATTGTTCTAACTTCTTCTTCTTGATAATTAATTAGTTTTTAGAATTTTAAAACAATTCTGTATACGTTTCTGATGGAAAACTGTATCTTACTTTCAGAACCCGCCTCTCCATAAATTCATCTGTCCACAAATGAGTGCGCAATATAGCTGACAAAATGAAAACTCGGAATTTATTTTTCTTTATAACTGATTTTTGTCTATTGTTATTTGGAGAGACGTATGGCAGACGTCCTTGGATGTAGTTAGTTTACAACTCTTCACAGTTTCTTCGCCTTTTCGAAGCGTTTTTGTTACATTATAAATATGGTTCTTTTTTTCAGCATATACCGGTGAGCCCCAAAAATTGTCTTAGAGCCTTTTCTGCAAACGTGGCAAGCTTTCTGGGACATTCCGCGATAAAAAAAAGTTTTCAGGAAAATTGACAACTTCTAAGTTATTTGCGTTCTATGATACTCAGGCAATTACAGTTCTTGAGAACATTAGGATATATTGTAAAGAAAAGCAGAGATTGACTTTTTGTGTATATAGCCCAATGATAAATACAGAAAAAAAAGAATAAAAAAGCTTGTAGAGCCGTAAAACAAATCCTACACCCATCCGAAATTGTAATTACTGCTTATTGATAGTCTAGGTATGGTGTCTGGAAGGCGTTTCCGACTGGTGTGTTTACCGTGGCCAAAAAGTGGTCCCTCGATTTCCGCCTGATGACGTCATAGAAGTGTCATGCTGTCGCCGGTCGCGATCCTGGCTGCGTCCCATCAGTTGTGGTAGATATGGCAGACGCCTGTTCTGCTGCAGGTCGCTCTCCACTGTGACAGTCCACGGAAGCTACAGCAGCCGTAAGTTGGGACGCCTGGGACGCCGTGACGACAGCGACACTTGCGTTCGCCCGTGCTTTTCGCCAGCATTTCTAGGGCCAACCGCCAGGATCGCGACAGTTAACAGCATGACACTCCGGCTTCTGTGACGTCATTTGTTGCCACTTCGGGACCACTTTTGATGTATGGGCGGGATAGGACGCTAAACACACCAGTCGGAGACGCGATGAAGGCACCATAGTTTAGGACTGTTATAAAATATATTCTCGAGGACCGTTACAATGTTTATTATTGTTCAGTTGAAATTCTTATTTTAGTACATGCGCCGAGGCGTCGATGTCAAAGAAAGTTGGCGATGATCGGGGAAAACCGATCAACTCTGAATTTGAGCTGTCCTTGAAAAAAAAATGCAAGCTTTAGGGAAACGAAACTTTCGTTTACAACTTTAGTTTGTGTTTAACCGGAACACCTACGGTTTTTATTGCTTCACTACCACACATCTTATCTCGTTTCTTTTTTATCATGAAGCCTAGATTTTTTTCCAGACATTCAGTCCAGGCGTATGTTCTCGAGAGGATCGGGCATCCTATTTCCGAATCCGGTTTTATTTTCATAGTAATTAGAACAAACAACAATTTTTTTGCCGGACACCGGACATTTATACCGAACGTATTCAAAGCTGTGGGGAAAGCAAGCCCAAAAATACGCACGTTTTAGAAAAAAAATATAAACCCCTAAAACACGGAACCTTACATATAACAATGTCATTCTAAGCACACCCTTGTCTTACGATTATGTCCTCCTTTATATAAAAAAACTATTTAAGATAGATCACTCACATTGCTGTTGCAGTATCAAAGAAACGTACCGCTAAACAGAAAAAAAATCCCTACCTCCAAGGTGAATAAAAAATTGATGTATTAACAGCATGCCTTAAACGGACTGCCAAATGAAAAAAAAGTCTCTTTTTTGAAATGGCCTTGATGAAACACGTTTTTTTATTTTTGTTTTGTAAGGTTTTTTTACGAATTTGTATATTTTTAGCAATAATTATGCCCTGGGCGAAATTTAGGTTGGGGGAACATCTGCTCTAGACTCCTCCCGTAACCTAAGGTGCTTAGTAGCTAAGCACCGTTTTTTGGTTCGCATTCGTTGATTAGAGGACTGACGTGTGAAATGTTCCTTGTAAAATCGTTTCTCCGTGACGTAATAGTATTTTTATCGACAATATTTCTATACTGGACAAACACAAAATTTAGATAGCGTCATTACATTCATCGAAAACATCCCGGAGATGTAATTTCCGCGTTGGTTTCAGACGATAACGAACATGACTGCCGGAGTTTGAAGAACGAGCTCAACGAGCTATTTACGTGGAGTTCGTTTATATTTATTAGCGCGAGTCGCTTTGTGTACACCTCCATGGTGAGCGCAAAAGGACTCGGAAGATCTTTAAACGACCTACTTTGCAGCGAACAATTGTTGGAAGTACGCGCTTTCGAAAACGCTGTGCGGGCGCTTGTTCTCGTAGTGCGACTGGCCTGAGCATGGCTTCCCACGTTAACAACTTTGCTTCATCTGGCTTGATTTGTCCATTTACCCGTGTTGATACCGAATAAAAATTTGGCTTCCCGAAAAAACGACCCGGCTGCTTTGTTAATGGGGAAACCGCTGTGCTTTCGACCATGGTTTTAATACCGAGAAGATATCCACATAGAAAATAATTGTCGATTTATTATGTTAAAGAAAATCGAACGTTCGCCTCGCATGAAGTTTCAGCAGGTATGTTCTAGTCATCTCGCTTCGAAAGACAAGTAGCTCTCAAGTTTCGCAGCGCACTTGGCCTGCCAAAGCGAATATTTGTAGGTCGTGTTTAGATTTTGCGCCATAACGCTGAACCATCTTGCTTCCGAATTCCATGCGAAAAAAAACGAGAAAAAGCTGATAACTTGAATTTTTATTTTGTACATTTTTGTATGCCTCTCGGTTGCTTCTTACCGCACATCGACAGACACCGACATACTCCTGCACTGGACCGTGGATCGTGCATGATTGAACGCGAGAACTCCGCTTTGATAGTCGCGTCCTGCGAGCGTTGCCGACGACGATAGAGGCTTGTGAAATAGCAGACGACGCCCGAGACAGCCGCGCGTCTGCTCGTACGACTAGCAAGCGCTGTCAGACGCCAGACTAGACGCACCGGGCGTCGCACCAGGGAGACATTAAGCTTGCAAGAAGGCCGAGCAGCCAAGCCAATCCACTAATAATGGGCGAGGTCGCTGATTTTCATTTCATTTCATTTCATTTATTGTTCTCTCAGGGCCCGAAGGCATTACAGAGAGGAGTGGGGTTTTTCTAAACGGAAACACATGAGTATAACGATACATAAGGCAAGACATTAAACAAAAGTTATTGAACATCAAAAAACTTAGTAATGGCAATTTTAAAATCAGTAGCATCAGTTATCGAGACTATGGGTGCAGAAAGGCGATTCCAATCTATAGATGTCTGAGGGAGAAAGGAGGCATTGAAAGATGAGGTGTTACACTGGGGGACGCCCACTTTTAGATGGTGATTAGTTCGTAGCGAAATGTAAGATGGTTCTAAGAATAATGTTTGACGAAGTGTTGGATTAGAGTGAAAAATCTTCTGAAAAAGACAAAGCCGGGATATTTTCCTGCGAAGAGAGAGGTTAGGCAAGGAAAGGGATGCTTTCATAGATGTGACGCTGGATGTGCGATGATAGTTCGAGAGGATGAAACGAGCGGAACGATTTTGTATGGACTCAACAGCGGATGAAAGGGTGATACCGGGGTCCCAGATGGAGGCTGCATATTCCAGTTTAGTACGGACTAAAGTCTTATAGATTAGAAGCTTTAATGAAACAGGAGTAAGCGAAAGGTTTCTTTTGAGGTAACCTAGTAAGCGATTAGCGCTATTAGTGACATATTCGACATGTAAATTCCAGGAAAGGTCATTGGTTAGATGCACACCAAGATATTTATAGGAAGGAACGGAAAGTAGGGGGAGTTAATGATGTTGTAGGATGGACAAGTGTTATTATGCCTGGACACTCTCATAGATCTACATTTAGATGTGTTAAGTTCCATATGCCATTCTGAGCACCATTGTGTGACGTTGTTTATATCAGTTTGAAGAACAGAAATGTCAGAATCGTTAATAATTTCTTTATAAATGACACAGTCGTCAGCGTACAAGCTGATGGAAGAGGAAACATGCATAGGAAGATCGTTAATATAAATAAGAAATAGTAGTGGACCGAGCACAGAACCTTGAGGAACACCAGAGTTAACACTTGATAATGATGAGTTAGTTCCGTTGGCGCAAACAAATTGAAAACGATTTGTTAAAAACGATTCTATCCAATTGAGTATGTTATTATCTATGTTTAAGTTACGAAGTTTATGGAGAAGGAGTACATGGGGTACTTTATCGAAGGCTTTGGAGAAGTCAAGGAATATGCAATCTATCCTGGAACCCCGGTCGAGAACGACGTGAAGGTCATGGGTAAAAGTTAGGAGTTGTGTTTCACATGAATAGAATTTTCGAAAACCATGCTGTGCTGGGTGAAAAAAGAGTTCGAGTCCAGAAAGTTAATAAGATTGGAATATATTACGTGCTCAAGTATTTTGCATGGGATGCTTGTTAAGGAGATAGGACGGAAATTCAAAGGATTATGTTTATCACCTCCTTTGTGGAGAGGAATCACCCTCCCCACTTTCCAGTCTCTAGGTAGTATCTGTTGTTCAAGTGATTGGGTAAACAGTTTTGATAAGATGATGCTTGAATACATTTTAGTATTTTTCAAAAACTTAGTATTAATATTATCGATGCCTGCTGAAGTTGATATTTTTAGGGTTTCAATAATATTTGCAATACCCTCGCAATCAACAATGACTGGATTCATTTGCAGATACTCACAAACTGGGAGAACCGGATGGTCAGAGGTAATAGGTAGTGAAAAGGATTTAGCAAACTCATCATTCAATACAAAAGGGCACAAATCACCTTGAACTTCAACTCCGTCATTATCCCTGAGCGTTACGTCCTGACTGTGACTGGGGCTAATAACTTTCCAAAATTGCCTGGGATTATTAATTAGCATGAATGGTAGTGTACTGTTGAAAAAAGTGGCTTTCGCCTCCTCCACTGCTTTTTTGTACTCCGCTGCAGCAAGATGATATACTGCCCAGCGTTGATCATCGTTCGACATTTTGGCAGAACGAAATAGCCTTTTCTTTTTATTTGACAACCTCTTTAAAGTCGTACTATACCATGGTGACTGGGGTGATAGAGATATGCTTCGAAGGGGCACATGAGCGCTCATAAGTGACGCAACCTTTCTTTTGAATAGATTCCAGTTATTTTCAACAGAGCGCTCCTCGAAGCCATGTGTATAATTATCTAGAAAGAGGCATAATTCGTTATTTATAGATTCGAAATCCGCCCTCGCATAATTATATATTTTCTTAATTTGCTTTGGTTTGGAACATTTAGGGATATCTAACATGAAATGCAATAAAGAATGGTCGCTAAGACCGGGCATATGACTTAGTGAGGAGATAAGATCGGGTGATGTTGTTAAAATGAGGTCTAACAAAGATGCGGTTGTTGCTGTAACACGTGTAGGTTGCGCAACAATCTGTGAAAAATTAAAATCTAGACACATGTTTACAAACTCATTGCACTCTGCGGAAAAGTGATTAACGGAAGTACGCACATCTGACCAATCTATGGAAGGATAGTTAAAATCACCAAACAGTATCAAGGGTGCACTTGGAAAACGAGCTATGACTGCACTGATCGCATCATGAATCTTTGGGACAAAAGTAGCACTTGCATTTGGGGGACGATAACACACCCCGAAAATATATTTCTTGTTTCTTATATTTAGACCCACCCATACTTTCTCAAGTTCAGAAGCGATATTGATGTGAAATGTTTGTATGTTATCAGCTACCGCGATTAACACACCGCCACCGTTTCTTTCGTCCCTGTCATGACGGTACACATTAAAACGTTTCTGACAGCTTAATATTTCACTATTGCGTATTTTACTTGACAACCAGGTCTCAGTGAGAACAATAATGTCCGCGTTAGACGAGTCGATAATTGACGATAAATCCTGGCGTTTATGCATAACGCTTCTAATGTTAGTAAAAATAACAGAAATATTATTCACACAGATATCATTATTGGCTCTGTAACTCCTCTCTGATTGTTATGGCAAAACTGATGCAGGAGTGGAAATTCCGGGATTACTACCAGATGAACTAGCCAATGGAAGAGGTAATGCTTGGTTTGAAATTCCAGCTCCCTGCTCAGCTGAGGTTTGATAAGGCTCACGGAAGTTTAACTCGTTCACAGAGTCTGTGCTAAATGTATATATGTAGCATTTATTTCCCATAATTAGCTTATCGAAACGCAGCTTGAAAGATAGGCCTTGAGGCTTTGCAAATTGAAGTAGTTTTCTTCGAGCAATTAGTGAGCGGAGCTTAGAGCGGGCCGTGACCTCCACCTAAATTGCGTCTAACGGCGTGATTATTGCGCGAAAAATATTTATTTTGGGGAAAGATTACGAAAAAAGAAGTGTCTCATCTACGCTCTTCAGAAATGTTTTCATTACTCTTTCTCTTTTTTAACTAAAAAAATGAGTTAAGGAAGTAATTGTAAACTCTTTAAAATATGTAGAAATTATTAACTCCGGCCAGGTTTTTGCAATTTCAACTTGCTAAAGCAAACAAATCTCACCGAAGAAACTTTAAAACAAATACAACTTCACTAAAGCTTTTTTGAACACACATACTCATATCTATTTCATTCCTTCGAATTTTTGACGACGCACTCACACTTTTTAATCCGCTTTCTACAAATGTTTTATAGGAAATAATGAATAGAGGTTGTAGATATTCTAAAAAATGTGTCCACTTTTCGATCCACTGTTTAAAGCTTTTTGGCCGTTTTGTTCTGTAGACCGCCTATATATTTTAGTGTATAGAGACTGGATTAAAATTGTATAAGAATTGCAAAAAAATTTAGATTCTGATAACGTTTTTATCCCTTTTCTAACGGCAACCAGTGAGTTTTTCGCAAAAATTAAAAATATTTATTTTGACTAATAATTTTAGATTTGTCACGATACATCCCTTGAAAATGCCTTCGCCACTTTCCGTGTGCACATACGCAGACATATAAAATGCGCATGCCATGGACCACTCATTACACTAGAATTTCGGTAGTATTGACTGCTCCACCGCTAATATACAAAAGACTTGAAACCTGACCGAGGACCATCCCAGAAAATAAAAGGATTACATGTTTCTTGCTTTTCTCACACATAATTTATACGAAATGAGACGTATAAAGTTTGGTGAATCGGGTATCCAACTATAGAGCACTGCACGGAGCGACAATTATTTGACACAGCCGAAAAAACAGCCTCCGCTAGTATGCTCGAACTGGGTGTGATGTCGCTTCTCTGCACTGAATCATAATTTCTATCAGTAATAGTCAAGATAAATTTTATAAAAATATGATGACAGAAAGTTTATTAAGACTTGGTGATAGAAATTTTATAACATTCCTATCCTCTTTCTGTTGATAATTGTCGATACATCATGACTGGGTAGGAATTTGAAAGTGTCGTTAAAATGTAGGTATCATATCTATAGACTGCCTGAAATATGCTTGTAAGGGCGGCGGCGCTCGTGGTTAAAAGTTTATTGAACAATGGTGTGGGCTTTTGCTATTTTGTATGGCCCAGTGGTGACGGTGCTGGTGAGATATTTGACCTTAAAGGAGAGCTCGTCTAGAAAACTGCCACCTTCTGTGCGAACTCCTCTATGCACCTTACAAAAGTATAATGACACCCTTCATCTGACACCATAGTCCAGATAATATTACAGACATATCCTGCGATGTGCCGAGGAAATACATAACATTTATAGTCTTCAAATATTATGATGTACCTAAGGTGCCCCTAATGTTGTATTTTGTTTATTTTCTTCTTCTGTTATTTTTATTTGCGTTATAATACTTTTATCTATTATAAGTACAGCAACCTTTCTCTTGTGCAATGCTCTAAGATTGCAACTTTAACTTTGCGGTGCGAGTCATGTGAATTCTATATAGCTAGCCCATTAGTTGAAGTCGCTCCAGACTGGGCTTCTTGCAATGCGTTCATTCCTACTGACCGACACTCACGACTGCTATAAATAATTCACAACAACGTACACATATATTTGGTAGGGCTGTGCCGAAACGTTTCCTAAAATATAAAAAAGTTCAGATAATTCAATATATCATTCTTTGCTCATTTAGAGCACAGAAATAGCGAACAAATATTCGCCAAGGAAACTCATGGTCATCTGAGGAAAACATTAGTATTACTATATTCTGTGAATTCCATCTGTGTGGTCGCCACTGTGAAGCTACATCGTTTCATGAATTCATTAATCTGAAAATTTTTAACTGCGATTTCTATAAACGAAATAATAACAAAGAAAGCAGATTATACTGCTTTTAGTATACTTCGCCTGGTGAACTTAATTCCCATTAGACATCAGTCAGACTTGAAGTAAATGTTATAAAATGTCAAACACGGAATAAACGAACCCCTAGAATCGCGTGTCTATTATAATTTATGAAGAAACGCAAATGTCCTCTTCATCCTTGTTGTGATGACCCTTCAAGTTAGTTTGCAGATATGAGCATTTATAGCTGGTTAGTGCGCAGTTCAAGTTGAGCACCGTGCAGATAATACGTATATATATTTCCAGATGGTGTGGATAAGCTCGATCTACTTACAAAAACTTGCTTTGCATAGGCTGTTATTTCACACGCTCTTGCAGCAATAATTGCAAGCGAACAGGTTCATGGGGCCGCAAATATCTCAGCCGCGTGGCCTCAGGTAGGCGGTGGACCAGTTCTAATAAGCCAAGCACTGAAATTCTTCGCAGCCATTTTTCTCATGCAAATACGACGGAAAACATCTACATGCTCACGCGCGTCAGCATATTGGTTCGTACAAGAAAGCTAGAAGTACGTCACCAAACTAGAGTTTCTGTTATCTAATTTTTCATTCGAGAAGAATACAGGGCGGACGCTATCAGCCTTAAATGTGTGTGTTGGTTGATTAAGGAATAATGATTTATTAAGCCCACCATGTCTACAAAAAATATTAAGCCGCTTAGAAAAAAGTTATCGGCATTATGTCGCAGACACTTCATTAGGTTCTTACATACTTCCACGCTTTCTTGAAAGAGTACTAATCCATCATTTTCGTCAAAAGTAAAAATGTTTAAAGATGAAGTATTGTTCGCCAAAGAAGGATTAACTTTCCAGAGGGTCTGACAAAAGCTCTCGACTGAAATGCAAAAATACGGTCTTGCAGAAGGCATTCCTTTCGACATTTATTTTCTCCAATATATTTCAGTGTACAGCATAGCGAACGGGAAGGCGGCTAAATTTATCCGAGCGAAGAATTCGGGAATGTATTTGCAGCGAAAGAATGGCATGAAAAGGAAAGAAAATAACAAAAACAGAGGTTTCTAATCCATCGCTCATGGCCCCAGTTAAAACCAAGCCTCCCTTGAAGTTGGCCTGCAGCTTCTGAGCCCAGGTTTGAGAATATAATCTGAACTAAGAGGATTCCATGTCTAGGGCCTATGTTATTGCTTAAATATTTTGTCTAGTTTGTATTTAATATCTTCATGCGTATCAAAATGTTATTGTTACTTCTCTTAGTAATAAAAACGCCTTAATAAATAGCGCGCACGAAGAATTCAAAATTAATACGGTAGTGCAATAAAATATTAGAGTTACAAAAAGAAATCTATTTCCTCTCGCCATATGCGTCTTCTGGAATTATAATAATTTGGTTCCAGAAATGATTCCCCGTCGTATTATGTTATCGCAAGTGCGCAAGGAAGGGTCCCGGAAGAACCCACTATAAACCGTAAGAAATACAAGCAATAGTGAGGTATTTTTTTATCTAGAAAGGAAACGACGCAAAGAAAAGCGGGTTAAAAGTAAACTTGTGTTGATAATTCTAATAAACTCGGATAGCAAAGAATACTTCGTGCATGCGGAAGGCGTGCGTTATCATTTTGCTACAATAACGATAATTATTTTTGTTTCGATGAGTCCACAAGCATCACAAAGCCTAAAACGTGGTACACTGTGATAGAAACTTAAAAAAAGTAAAAAAAATAAAAATATAATCATAATCATGGAAACACTAATTGTCAAATTTCTGGTAGAATTCTTGTAGTTGGCAAAGTATTGAACAAAACCAATAGATAAAAAACGGCATTGAGAGTGACTGGGTCGAGAGGGCACATAATTCAATTTCGCTTTCTTTTTCCTCCTATAGATAGTTTGGTGTTCACATAGCCAATAACCACTCTTGGAATATCCATGTCGAATATATCATTAAAAGTGCTAATCAAGTGCTAGACAATCTCATAAGAAACTTTTCGCTAACTCCTGTTGCTTTAAAGCTTCTTTTATACAAAACTTTAGTTCGCTCTAGACTGGAATATGCAGCCTTTATCTGGGACCCCGGTATCACCCTTGCACCTGCTGTTGAGTCAATTCAAAATCGTTCCGCTCGTTTCACTTCTTCAAACTATCACCGAACAGACAGCGTCACCCATCTGGAAGCATCTCTAGCCTTACATAACCTCTCTTTTTGTAGAAGGTTATTTCTTATGCTTTTTCTAGAAGATTTATCATTATAATCTCATAACTTGTGAGGCATTATTTATAAATACCATCTTACATATGATTACGAATAAATCATCAGTTAAAGGTAGGCCTCTTTGTTGCAACACCTCCTCATTTAATGCCTCCTTTCTTCCCCAAACCTCATTAGATTGGAATCGCCTTCCCGCGCCCATAGTCTCAATAACTGATGATGCTGATTTTAAAATTGCGATTACTGATTTGCTTCTTGTTCCTTAGCCATTGTTTCTATTTTGTGCCTTGTTTCTTGTTCATACATATATTTTTTTGCGTTAAAAGTCACTCTTCTCCGTAATGCCTTCAAGCCCTGAGAAAAAATAAATAAACTTAAAGGGAACATGTAACTCCAAAAAAAAGACCACAAAACTCAGACCAATTATCTTATTTAGAGTACACCATAAATACTAGTCGGCTAAGACCTAGACATTTAAATGTGAGTCTGACTCACTGGCGACGGTCGAGTGCAAACCAGGATGAAACTTTTTTTTAAATCAATAATTATAATGCGGAAAATATGATTACTCTAAATCTAAAGTAGTTTAATTAGCGACATTGTATTGATGTAAGCCTGCTACTTTAGAACAAAAACATATTGATTTTATTTACTTACTTAAAAGGAAGCTTCATTTAAATTCTCGTTCGCGTTCTCATTTGCTTTCAATGAGACATTGCTTTTCTTTTTTGTTTTTTTATTTCACGTTTTTATTTCTTTATGTAAGTGAAGAACGAAGTGGGATGCAGTAAGAAAGCTCATCTCTCCGATTCTTCGAGGGAACACTGACTTTCTTTCTTGGTCAACACGATATAAATCATGTTGGGGGGTAATTATTTGATTTAAATATAAACATATCCGCATTCAAAAAAGCACAAATTGATCGATAACTGGTAATAAAATATTTTCAAGATCATTTTCAGAAGATTGTTTGATTTAAAACACCATAGCAAATTTGTAGGATTTCAATCTCAATTTAAACCATGATATAAATCCCGATTAAAAGCATCTTGATTTTTATCCTCCACCCTACTGCGGTCTAAGCATGTTAAACTAAGTACGCCTGTGTACGAACTATGCAAGATTTTTGCCGTGGACATTCGCGTTCTCCTGCAGTCACCCGTCGGCGACAAGCTTAGTCCGCAACTGCATGCGTTCTCTTTACCTCTATGAGGCGCCAAGCAAAGGCGTCGGACTGCGGATTTCATGATACGGGTTCGAATTTCGCCGAGTTCCTTGGTGAATCTCACTGTTTACGATTCATTGTGGCTAGTTTTTATTATATATGAATTATTACGACTAGGTGTGTTATTTTTATGATTCGGACACTTACGCATTGCCTGCTATGGGTTGTGCTTGCTTCATTTTGCCTTCGGCTGCGTGTAACGCTTTCTTCGTCACACTTGGGCATGATTTTCGCATAAAATTCACTCCACAAACACCTTTCGAGTTACAAAAGTCGCCAAGAAGCACAAAATTTACTGATGGCAATAAAAATCGGAGAAAAGAAAGGTACGAAAAGGACACAAACAGTACGGACGAGCGTCTGTGTCTTCCAACAGCGATATGGCAAGTGGGTTCATGATAGATAATCTAATATGGCGCCAAGATTGTCCACTTTATTTTCCTTGTGCACTTTTGCGCTGCATTAGGTGAAATGTTTGTGTGCTGTTGGTCCTTGTGTTTTCCCGGCGTTTTAATAGTAATTAAAGGTATGAACAAGTTAGCTCAATCAAGTGTTTTTAGACAAAATATACATCATTCGAGCAGAAATTTGACGACTCTAAGCGGGTAATTGTATTTTGGTTTACACCTTTATTTTTTATTTTTCTTGAAACATTTAGCAAACAACGAGACTTCGACTCCTCGTCTAGATTGTATGAGTTCGGCGTAAGAAAAAGGAACAAAAATATGAAATATCCCTATTAAAAAGAACGTAATCGGTTAGACCATTGTCTTAGGCCAGGAGATGTGCCAAGTGATTCAAAAATACAAGAGCGTTACCCTGATTTTAATTACCCCGACGGTCACCCTGTCATAATTTACAGACCTATTTCATATTTGTGTACGGCTAGTTACGTAATTGAGCACTTTATTTCTGAGCATTTAATTCTGTTTTCCAAGGATATTAGGGGCGAAGCTCCTTAGGGTCTAGCCGTGTCCGTTCGGCGTCCGTGATCAGATCGATTGCAATCCCATCTGTCTTCTTAAAAAGAAAAAATGTTCGCGCAGTCAACAGGATTCGAACCAGTGCGGGTGATCCAAATGGATTTTTAGTCCATCGTCTTAACCACTCGGCCACGACTGCGGTGACGAGTGGCTCTGAGATGTGGTAGTAACTCAAGAGCTGGGGATGTCATGGATGAAACGTTGCATGTAGCCGCTCAACGTCTATACAGGAGAGGGCGCTGCGGTCAAATGCGTATATGAACGCGTTAAACTTTGCATCCATTGGCTCAACGTTTATAGACGAGAAGGCGCTGCGGTCGAATGCTCAAATGCGTATATAACCCCGTTCCATATCACACATTCTCTTTCTGACATGGAGCGTTGACTTAAGCGGCGGAGATTCGTTCCCACGGCTTCTAGCGGATCCAAGCTGATCCGCTAGAAGAATCACTGGCTCTGCATTTCACCGACCACAAAGCAGTAATGGTGAAGTAGAAACGCAACCCAGAACTCAGCGGTACCTATGAGCAATAAAAAAAATCAGCGCCATCAGCACTACCTATGAACAAAATCAGAATCATCAGCACCACCAGAGCTTCGCCCCAATCAACAGCATTCACCACGTGGAGATGCGGTCATGTTTTTTTCAAAATGAACAGTTTGGATATAGACGTGGTAATAATAATAATAATAATAATAATAATAATAATAATAATAATAATAATATTATTATTATTATTTTATTATTATTATTAATATTATTATTATTAATATGCGGGAATATTATGTGCCAAACGTTTTCAATAGTCTTCCAGACTCCTTGCTTTCCCTTGCTTCCAACAAATCACTGAAGAAAAGTCTAAGATCTTTGTTTTCTGAAGTGTTGCGAGAGCCATCATGATAGCAATGGGAAGCCTAGCTGGGCAGCTATACTCTCCTTCCTTTGATTTTCATTTCTACACAAAAGCTTATTGCTTTGCTCCAAACTTTTCCTAAATTTCAGGCCTATAAGAACTTCAGATTGGGCGAGTTGGTTGTTCATGGTTGTCGACGTTTAGCGCACTCGAAAAACTGTTACTCAAGCATTCACAGACCCAAAGAACACACCTCTCACACAGCGCTCACTAGCAACTTTGTATTTCGTGATTTTTCTTCGGCTTCTACTTCTACTTCAGTTTTAGACGATTTGCAAATAGAAAAAGACGAAATATGAGTAAAAATTCCCGTCTAACGCTTAAGCTAATTTGCGGCTAAATAAAAATAAAAAAGCCGAGAACATCATACGACTAGAGGCCAAGTGTGTTAGTACGCCGTCGATAACATTATCACGGAAAGAGATTAATCATTTAGCCGCAAATTAGCTTAAGCGTTACACGGGGATTTTTTACTCATATTTCGTCTTTTTATATTTGCAAATCGTCTAAAACTGAAGTAGAAGTAGAAGCCGAAGAAAAATCACGAAATACAAAGTTGCTAGTGAGCGCTGTGTGAGAGGTGTGTTCTTTGGGTGTGTGAATGCTTGAGTAACAGTTTTTCGAGTGCGCTAAACGTCCACAACCATTCAGGCCTATATTTTTTTTCTGTGCCTTTGCGCCGAACTTGTCTCTCTGTTTGTTTCCTTTTTTTTAATTTACCCAGGCTTTTTTGCTTTGCTTTCTTCCCGAAATGTATCTGTTCACTGAAGACCTCTTTGAACCTTGGGGCCTGTATCGTGGAAAAACGCAAACAAGTGTGGGCGTGTTTTTTATATTTTGCTTTTCTTGTGCGATTACGATTGCTAACTCTTCTCGGCCACATCTTCGAGAAGCACTCTCCTACTCGCTGTGGTGCTGTGCATATACAAAGTGCGTGCGTGTGTGCATTTTATATTTACTTCATTTTTTTATATTGTTAACTTTTCCATCTTCCGAAGAACTGTAGTGTGTCTTCAACGGAACTGTAACATTTTCGTACTCGTGAATTTTTAAAATTTTGTTTATTGAGCTGCTTTTCTTACTCGTGTTTGCTTTTTTCTTAGTGTAATCTCTGGACCTGGTCTTACAAGCCCTAGCTGACCTTTACCAGTCAGACATCAACTCTGCGAGATCTGCATTCCTGAATAAAATTATTATTATTATTAAGTCGTCGAGACCGTCTCCAGGAAGACGGTTTCGACGACTAAACAATGAATTGTCAGTTGACCCATTTATGCCCAATAATGATATTTTTAAATATTCGTTTCTTGTCAAAACAATTGAAGAATGGAATAGATTACCCCAAGTGTTTTTTCGGGCGTCCCTTCTGTTGAAGAATTTGAAGAAAAGTTGATGAACTGGTTTGCTGACGAGTAGTTGCACCTGTGAGAATGATTGTTCTATGTATAATTTCTTGTGTCACCTGTATTTTGTTGATGTATTACTGTATCCACTCCTGCTATAACCCGCAAGGGTTGGCAGTATTTGAAATAAATAAATAAATAAATAAATAAATTAACAATACTATTATTATTATTATTATTATTATTATT
>JAZHYW010024793.1:0-12641 GCA_037355805.1 Ixodes ricinus | reverse complement strand
CTCCCCCGACCGCACCGTTCCAGCAGATCGGAATGGATCTACTTGGCCCTTTTCCGCCATCAAAGTCGGGAAACCGCTGGATAATCGTCGCCACAGATTATCTCACGCGGTACGCCGAAATGAAAGCCCTTCCTTCAGGGACTGCTGTGGAAGTCGCCAAGTTTTTCATCGAGTCCATCGTCCTCCGGCATGGCGCTCCCGAAGTTCTTATCACAGATCGCGGATCATCGTTCATGGCACAGATGACCCAAGAAATCCTCCGGCTCAGTCACACCAGCCATCGTCGTACCACTGCGTACCACCCACAGACCAACGGGCTGACGGAGCGACTCAACAAGACAATCGCCGACATGATCTCTATGTACGTCGACGTAGAGCACAAGACGTGGGACGAGGTGTTGCCCTACGTCACTTTCGCCTACAATACGGCGGTTCAAGAGACCACTGGATTCACACCTTTCCAGCTGGTACATGGTCGCAAGGTAACGACCATGCTGGACGCCATGCTGCCCCATGAGCCATCTGACAATGAGAGCGACGACGCCCAGGCGGTTGCTCAACGGGCCGAGGAAGTCCGCCAGCTCGCCCGACTCATGATTCAAGACCAGCAACGCGTCGACGCGGGCCGCTACAACCTTCGTCGTAGGGACGTCCACTTCCAGCCCGGAGACAGGGTGTGGGTGTGGACGCCCATCCGTCGCCGCGGCCTTAGTGAGAAACTGCTGAAACGGTACTTTGGACCATACAAGGTGCTTCGTCGCCTCGGCGAACTGAACTACGAGGTGATGCCCGACGGAACACGAACATCGTCACGCCGCCCACCACGACCTGAGGTCGTCCACGTCGTGCGCCTGAAGCCGTACTACGCTCGATAGGACTGTGGACCTTATGTGCTCCAAAGGACTCTTTAGTTTATCGTTCTTTTTTATTTTGTTTTGTTTTGTGTTGCATCGGGGCGATGCACTTTTAAAAGGGGAGTAATGCCGCGCGCGCAGCTGTCCAAGTAGGCAGCGCGCGCGTGGCCTAGCGGTTATCGTAACTGCCTCCCACTCGAAAAGCGAGGGTTCGATTCCTGGCAGCGACGTGTCTTTTGTTTATCTCTGCATTTTAGTGTTCTGGCAAATTCGAGAATCCGGGTGCTTGTTCGAGGTGCGAATGTTCTACACGTCGAACTTTCTGCGCTGATTATTCCAGAAGCTCACACATGTACATAAGGGGCTTCGCGTAGCGAGCCAGGGTCAGTTTCGCCTGAGCGTTCGATCTTGCTGCTTCGCCGCCTTCGACGCCTGCGACGCTCTGTTGTCCTCTTTCTTTTTCCTTTTAATGCGAATAGCATTCTTTGGCTACTTCCCGCACTTTTCGTCTATGTATCTATCTATCTGGCTATCTAACCTCTTACGCCGCGGGTCGATAGATAAATAAAAAGACCGGCGCCGGCTGGGATTCGAACCGTTGACCCTTTGATCAGCAGGCAGACGCGCTAACCACAGAGCTATGAAGGCTTTTTTTTTCTTTATTGCCATATTGTGACAAGCATACATAAAACCGAGCACCAGATCGTCGCGATTACACATTCACTTAATTCAATGAAATGGGGGAGTGGTCACTGGCCATGTTTATGGGTATAAAATGCCGCCTGTCGGCCTTCCGCCAGGCGGTGCAAAAGGCTAAAATTATCTAATCTTTGTCAGCCTCTCGAAAACGGGCAACCATTCCACAGAGCTATGAAGGCAGTCATTCAACGCACTCTAAACGGTTCTTTATATCTTGATCATAGGACGCGCTTTACAGCGCTGAACAGCTACGGCGCGGTGTTCGCACGAGGCTCATTCCGCCTCGTGAGGCTGAGCACGGCCGCTAGCTCACCCTCTCCCGCGCTCGGGAGAGGGTGATGTAGCGGCTGTGCTCAGCCTCACGAGAGCGGAATGAGCCCTCGTGCATGGAAACGCGCGCACCGGTAGCTGTGACAGCGCTGTAAAGCGCGTCCTATGGTAAAGATATAAACAACCGTTTAGAGTACCGTTGGTGGAGACTAGCTGAGACGCCAGAAAGTCTGGTCGGTACCATTTTGAGTGTTTGTGCGTATGGCGCGTGCTTTGCTCGCCTTCCTGAGTGACACAAACGCACGTGCTGGGCTGCGGAGATCGTGCGCAGGGCTGTGAAAGTGTCAAGAAATTTAGAATCGCCTCAAGAGTGGGCTGGCGTATCTAGAGTGTGCCGGCCACCTGACGAACGCGCATAACTCCGCACCGTTTGATGCTATTCGCATTAACGTGGATAACCATTCCCAAAGGATGGGTTCTGCTGATTTTATTTTTGGGCACAAGTTCGCCCCATTAAACGTTCAGTTTACTCAGTCATTCGCCGCCTCATCATTCCTTATTCGTGACAATATCACAAGAACTCGGTCCTATATAAGCAAGCTGAAATCTGTGAACGTCCTTCAGTGACTTAGCTTCGAGGGCCCTCTTTAGAGTCTTTGCTCAGAAGGTAAGTTTCTTAGGAAAATGTTAGTGGCAACATTCATGTCCCAGGAAGGTTCTTTCTTATGTCTTTTTTTCTACCGCGTATGACTGTCTTCATTCGAGATACCAGATACTGATTTCCAAAATTTTTTGTATTGTTCTTCTTGCTGATGCCTAGCAGATGAATGATAACATGACCTTAGTGTCAGCCTACACGTAGCAATTGAGAGCCGAGCTTATTCCTGATGGGTTGCTCTTTGTTCAGACACGCTGAGACGAGGAGGTAACGCTGCGGATGCTGCTGTCACCATGGCAGCGACCCTCCAGATGGTTCAGACGATGTCATGTGGAGTCGGGGGAGACTGCTTCGCCACTTTTTATGACGCGACTAAGCGGGAGGTGCGCTGCGTGGACGGCAGGTAACTTTGAAATGCTCAAGCACTTGAGCTGATTTTTGCGGCTTCGTCGGTCCTTGCCGTATTTACAGCAACAATATTCTCGCTGTTTAAAGGGCAACTCCGCTTCATTTTTGATATTGTGAAAACTGTGCAGGCCTCTTCAGTATCATATAGGAAGACCACATGTCAAATATTACGGTCTAATTTCGTCTATATCTAATAAAATTGCCAGCAAACTTTCAAATGAGCCAAGTCGCCGAAATCTGCCAACTCTAGCGTGCGACGTGAGGCGCAATCATCAGCGCAGTCAATGCGACGGAGTTGGAGCGGCCAACGTTGAACCACTACGCCAGAGGCATGACCACGTCATTCTCACGTTTTGTTTGTTTTTACTTCTCAGAGCGAAATTGAACGTAGACGTCATGAGTTCCTCCTCCCGGTGTTGGCTCAACGGCGTCCACGTGATCACCGTAACGCGGATGCGCTAGTTTGCGCTGCCCTGCGCGTTTATCGCATGTCCGGTTTCTCCGCTCCCCCTCTCCTCTTTCGTGTTCTCCCCTTCCCCCTCTCCCCGGGCCATCACCGTCCACGCCATGCGAAGCGACCTGCCCGCGTCGCGTGTCCTGTACCTCGCCCCCATGAACGTCACAAGACCACGTGGTTCGACGTGACGTGGCCATGACTTTGATGACACGAGACCAATGTTGCCTGACGCAACCGAAGTTTCGTTTTCGGTATCAGCTGATGTTTAAATTAAGATTACACAAATATTCCACATTTCGCGCATCCGAACACGTAGAGCTGTTCAGTAGTGCTTTGTGAAATGGAATCACATGTAAGCCTAAATTTTTCGGAATTGAGCGGAGTTGCCCTTTAAAGCCGATCCTTGTAGTATGAACCGTTGTATGCAGAACCCCATGGTGTTAACCGTGTTAAAATATACAGTGCAACGAACTTAGAAAGTGAACAGACCCTGTATTGACTTGTTAGCAAAAAAAGCAAATTACACTCTAGAAAAAGTCAGTGTGTCTACTTTTCCGCACAACACTCGGAAAGCCAATCACCGAACTTACGGGGGCTGCTCAGCGAATGACAATGCCGAAGCATATAAAACATATGGGTTTTTACATGTTAAATTTACCAGCTCGCCTGCCTTATTATATTATACGCAAAACATACGTTTAGACAAGAAAACGCGCTGTGGGTTGTGACATTAAGGATTGCAAAACGTCATGCTTGCATTGGTGAATGTCACAGCTCAGACTGATTTTTGGTCTAAGCACGTGTTTTGAGAATCGTCATCTGCTGAACTGCCTCCGTAAGTTGCATTGATTGGCTTTCCGAGTGTTGTGCAAAAAGGTAGACGCAGGTTTTCTTTTTTGTTTAAGTGCGGTCATTTTTTTATAGACTGAGGTAGGGATGTCTTAGAAGTATGGCGACACTGGTATACGCAGATGATAATTTTATTTAGTACAATACAAGTGGTAGGCTGGAATCTTTACCTGGCCTTGCACCACGCAATAGTGATGCACGGCCGTATGCCGGTTTCTGGCTCATCAAGACTGAAACGGGCAGGGGTGGAGATTGTGCCCAAGATCCATGGGCTCTGCAGCGCCAGCCTTCTTTCTGCTTGCTCCGAGCTGAGGTGCGCAAACACCCTCGGACCCTTTCCTTTTGCTTGTTCCCATAGAGCAGCCGGTATCATAATAAAGGAAACCATTTCCTTCTATACTTATCGTCACTGACAGATTAACAAACCCAGGGCGTTGTTTTTATGTTCACACGTCTTTCTCCGAAATTTGTTTTTCGGCATTCCCGTTGATTAATGAGGCAATGTCAGTCCCTGCAATAATGAAAATACCTTGAAAACGTCACGCTCTGCGTTTCTTAGCCTCTAAGCTAATATAACATCAAGGCTTCTCCAGACATGCAGTATGCCCGTAATTGTGGCCATTCGCAATGTCCTGCACAGTTGCAACTAAACTGAGAGCCCCAGAATGAAGTAATCCCAAAGGGTGTACACCTCGTTCTGGTACATTGCTCACATGAAAAAAAAGGCTACGGTTCTGTGAAAGTCTGAACCTCAAGACGAGGAAAAAAATATAAACGATGAGGTAAGGACCTTTTAATGTTTGTAAAGTTTGCTCGCAGAATTCAGCTGATGTCATTTTTTTTTGCTCCTTTCTCTCCGGAAACAAAATTTGTTAGCATTTGTGTTTTTCTGTTTCACTTAGCGAGCATTTTCACAAGGTGGTGTTGATCATAGAAGCCCTAGATGGCTTTGATGAACCCATGTCTATACCTGGTTCTGTGTTCGTGCAATAAACTATTATTATTATTATTATTACGAGTAACTGCTTTAGCTTCTGTGTAATACACGTTCGTGCTCATTGTCTAATACTGTCTATTAATCTGCTGGAAAAGAACGTGATCCTTTGAAATTTGACTTTTGATGAAGTGTGACTCTGAACTGGTGCTTTCTTATTGTCTTGTGTTTTTGTCCGTTTTTCCTATTACTTTCTGGCGCTTTCCTGTGAATCACTGTAATCTTTAAGGTTCAGTCCCACAAGCCCTTGTTGGCTTAGACGAACCTGCCTTCTGCTCTTTTGAACTAACCCAGTGTAAATAAATTCTTCTTCTTCTTCTTCTTCTTATCATTATTATTATTATTATTATTATTGTCCTGTCACTTGTGTACTGATACCTGCTGTGACAATAAACATTATTATTATTATTATTATTATTTAATTAACATTAATTTAAGATCTCCGTTATCAAATGCAAAATCAGCAGTCATAACTCAAAAACTATCGGACCATTACTTCGTGGCATGCCACATAGAATTTCCTGGCGTTACATCGAAAATAATGCAAAATAAAGTGCGTCAAGTTGAAATTATTGACCTTCAAAAACTTGACAAATATATATCCACCTACGACTGGCAGGCTTTCACACAAACAAACCTGGACATATACCCCTCGTTTGTTCAGCTATTTAGGCAGTTCTATGAGAACTCAAAAAAGGTTATCTTCATAAAACAAAGAAAAGCAAACCTACCATGGTTAAATAAGGATATACTATCTGCCATAAAGCTTAAAGAAATTGCTTGGAAAAAATGCCGTCGATCACCACAGAGCTCGAACTTTCTATGTGAGTTCAGAACTATTCGCAACAGAGTAAGCGCCCTGATTCGTTCAGCAAAGCGTCTTTACTTTCATAAACAAATGCTAGAATCTCGAAACAATCTTGCGAAATCCTGGTCATTGATAAATGAATTACGGGGAATTCCTTCCAAACGACTACAAGGGAATGCATTCAACGCTTCTTTTGGACCTGATCCACTGGCTACGGCTCGTGCCTTCAACAATGTCTTCGCAACATTTTCAGGCAAAGCCCGAGAAAATGACTCACCAGCTTCTCATCTCCCTAACTTAAATATGGCGTCGGCATTTCTTCCACAAATGACCCTTTCCGACCTTGAGACAATAATTTTTAGTCTGAAACCGAACAAGTCCCCAGGATACGATGGGATGCGCCTCAGCGATCTTCGTAGAAATTTTAACTATATAAAATACACACTTCTTGCTATCTTCAACAAAATAATCCTAACTGGTTCAATTCCTATCGAACTCAAAACCGCCATTGTTAAACCGCTTTTCAAAGGAGGACAACGTGACCGAATAGAAAACTATAGGCCAATATCTATTCTGCCATGTTTGGTTAAAATATTAGAAAAATTTCTTTATATAACGATGGCTTCCTTTGTGGATAAATACAACATCATATCTCCCACCCAGTACGGATTTATTCCGGGGCGTGGTACACAACATCTTCTCGAAGCTTTCTCAGACAACATAAATTTAGGTTTCGAATCTAACCTGTTTACATGTGCATGTTTTCTTGACGTCTCCAAGGCGTTCGACACTGTAAACCATTCCATTTTAATACAAAAGCTCTCAGCTGTTGGTTTCCGAGGGCCTTTCTTGGCCCTGTTAAAAAATTTTCTTCAAGATCGAACACAAATGGTTTCAATAGAAGGAATATGTAGCAACAAAATTTCCCTAAAAGCAGGTGTGCCACAGGGCTCGATTTTATCACCTCTGCTCTTTAATATATACGTCAACGACATGTATACCTCCATCTCAAACTGTACCATCTATCAATATGCTGATGACACTCTTCTGCTAACGAGTCACCTTTCTTTTCCCATAGCGATGAAAATGCTACAGAAATGCTCCATCGAATTAATGGACTGGTTTGGCAAAAATCTAATCGACATAAACGTCTCAAAAACAAAATTAGTTTGTTTTCACAATCCACTTAAGACTATCGTTTTAGACATTCCTCTTCTGCTCCACACATCACAATGCGTCGCCTGCCACTGTGCTCCCATTCCTTATTCGAACACCGTAAAATACTTAGGTATTCTTTTTGACTCAGACCTTTCGTGGAACTCACATTTCATAAAACTATGCTCAAAATTAAGGAGTGTTTCCTGCTTATTATACAACATCAAGCCCTTCCTGCCATTTGATATCCGAAAACTTATAGCTAACTCGTTAGCATATAGCATACTCCGCTATGGCATAACAGTTTATGGCAACTGCTCCGGGTTATGGCACAAAAAAGTCAACAGTATCTTAAAAGGAATCCTGCGCCATGTACTTTACAAACCCACGACATCTTGTCAAGATCCTTTTCAAGCCCTCTCCATGCCTAATTTTCAGTCTCTCTTGTTTGAAACGACCGTGCTCACCCACTACTGGAATGACGAATTTAAAACACCCCGTCCAACATCCCGTCAACTACGACTAGACACTCGGTTTTTTGTTCCCACGTGTTATACACGTTATGGCAAACACATGCGACGTTACTATGTTCCTCAAATTTTTAACTCGTTACCATCCAACTTTGAAGACCTGACTTCAAAAAAGAAACTAAGGAAAGCTCTACGTCATTATTCTTCCTTAAACGAAACCCCTTAAAAGGCCTGTTTTTTTTGTTTTTTGGTTGCGGTTTTTTGTCATGTTTAAACGACCAAACGTTTCTGCTTTTCTTTTGCAACATTTTTTTAAACTTTTATTTATGGTGCACATTGTATTTGGATTTTACTTTTTACTTTTTTCTAACTTTGTGAAGTTATCGTGATTTGAAAGGACTGAAACTGATAGATATGTATATACTAGAGCTAATTGATCATACTCATTGGTGCTTCAGAGTACATACTGTTTGTATGCAAAACATTTGACATTCTGTGTCGCATGACCAACCTCTGAAACTTCACGAACTTTTTCTCAAGACTGTGACAAAGCCGACTTTTTTCTTTTTTCATTTGTACACTTACTGTTACTGCGACGCTCAAGCTTTTTATGTTCTTTTCTTCACTTGATGCCGATGCGATGCTCAAGCTTTCTTTTTTTCTCTCTAATACTCTTCTTGATGCTACTGCGATGCTTAACTTTTCTGTTCATAATAGTACTTCACTCGATGTCACCTCAACTTAGGTTCTGTCCCACAAGCCCTTGATGGCTTTGACGAACCTGCATTAATTTCGACTACTCTCAAAGAGGAGCAATAAACTTTATTATTATTATTATTATTATTATTATTATTTGCATTGCAAGTGATCTTGATATTTTTTGTGTGATTGAATTTGTCAGATCTCTCAGAGTCCTGTATGAGTCTCGCTGAACCTGGTGTGATTGTGATGTTATTATATATTTTTTTAATACGGTATATTCGTTTTTGTGGTAGTCTTCTACTCTGCTTTCGGACCCTGTGTTCCGTTCTTTTCTTGTTGTGTATATCGTACCTTTGAGTCAGCATGCGTTATATGCATCACATCTTTTACTCAGTGTTTTGAATTTTTTTTTAAAGTTTGTTTCCTACTTTTTTTGTAGTGTGTAAATTTTGGTGTGCCAGTACCAAGGCCGCATGGTCGTTCCTGGACACCTAATAAAAGTATTCTTAATCCTTGATGACCATTATTATTATTTATTATTATTATTATTATTATTTGACTATTATTATTATTTGACTATTATTATTAACTCATTTAGTATGAAGTATAACTCCGTACTCACTCTCGTAAAGACTAATGAAGAGTCAGTAAAAAATCTTCAAACGGAAGTCCACGAAGTCAAGGTCGCAATGACCGAACAGTCGCGAGAAATTACACGGCTCAAAGAAGAACTGAATGATGCACAACAATACAGCCGTCGCTGTAACATGGAGATTCAAGGCCTTTCTCATGAGTCGGGGGAAGACCTGGTTAAAGTCATGGAAGATCTTTCTCAGAAGCTCTCCCTCCGAAATTTCCAATCCTCTGACATCGTCGCAATTCACCGTCTTCCAAGAAAGCGAGACTTAGCTCCTCTGGTTTTGGTTAATTTCGCATCAGTTAGTATAAAGGAAACTTGGATGAAGGCACGTGGTGGTTTGCAGAGGCTGTCCCAATCACATGATGAGCCTAAGGTGTTCTTTAATGACCACCTAACGCAAGTCAACAAAAATCTCTTTTGGATGGCAAGAACAAAGGGCAGGGAAATGGGCTACAAGTTCGTGTGGCTAAAAAACGCGAAAATCTACGCAAGGAAAAGTGAGGGTGTGCCAGCGGTGCGCATAAGCGCAGTTGGAGACCTTGAGAAGATTATTTAAGTTATGACGGCTTGTTTTTCGGCTCCAGACTGTAGTTCTTTTCTTCGCGTTTTGGGACCTACTTCGGAAAATTCTTTAACACTTATTCATGCTAATATTAGGAGCCTGCGTAAGCACTGGGACGAGTTTCGCGTTTACATTACTAGTCTTCAGCCTCCAGTAGACGTGTTCGTCCTTACTGAGATCAGTATATCATCTTTACAATGTGCTGAATTCGCTTTGAACGGCTATAACGAACTTTTTTACACACGTGATACTGGTAGAGGCGGAGGCATTGCTATTTATGTTAGAGATGTATGGCTACTTTCAAAAGTCGATGTACATTTCGCTCATGCAGAATCGCTCGCGGTAAATGTTTCCCGGCCTGGATTTTCACTGTTTTTATTGGCAGGTTATAGACCTCCATCCGAAAACGCACGACTTTTCCTTGCGGAACTAGAGCAGGTGCTCAAGCAGTTTCGCTCAATGGGCCAATTTTGCCTAGTTGGCGACTTTAATATCGACACTCTGAAGCCTGGAAAATCCATAGTGTGCGATTATTTAAACCTGCTGTCGGAATATGGTATTGAAAACACTATTTCCCTTCCAACAAGAGAGGAGCTGTTGTCTGGAAAATTGGTGGTGTCATGTATTGACCATATCAACGTTCGTGCACCCGATATCACGGTGAGATCCGCCGTCATTGCGCAGAAGTTATCGGATCACTACCTAATAGGATGCCGATTAGGTAAACAGGTCTCTGGGTCGGAGGGTAACAGGTCCGGAAGTTCATACGTCTTTATCACTGATACGGTGAAGTTTGATGCGTTAGTGGCCGCCTTTGACTGGGATACATTTCTGAGGTCGGTGGAACCTGCTAATCTGTACACTACTTTTGTTGATGTTTTACAGTCTTTTTATCGTGACTCGAAGAAAAAGGTTAATTTCCAGAAACGATCCGATAAGCCCTGGCTCACAACTGATATTATGACTGCAATCAAGGAAAAAGATGCTGCGTGGTTGCGCTCCCGTCGTGCTCCAAACAACTTAGAACTGAGGGCCGCATTTTGTTGTGCCAGGAATAAAACGAATGCCATTATCAGATCCGCCAAACGTCGTTACTTTCAGAAAAAGTTCTTTGAATCAAGGTCAAATCCACGTGAAACGTGGGACTTGATAAACACTTTTAGAGGGTGTGCAACAAAAAAATCTATTCAAGAAAAATTGCACAAACACTTTGGATCTGACTTACAATCTGCAGTCAATGACCTCAACATTTTTTTTGCTGCATCATCTGGTTCGTCTAGGGACTCTGCTTTATCATCTTTCTCGTCTAGTCATGGTTATAGAGTGTCCGCATCTGCATTTCTGCCCCTTCTTGACGCAGTTTCTTTGCGTTCAATTTTATTTTCCTTAAAGCGTAATAAAGCTGCTGGTATTGATGGCATCCGTGTTACCGACATTTGTCGCAATTTTGGTTACGTGCAGCACGTCCTTCTTACCATGGTAAATGGGTTCCTGATTTCTGGCATGATCCCAGCTGATTTAAAAACAGCGCTTATAAAACCAATTTTCAAAGGAGGATCACCCGACAAGCCGGAGTGCTATCGACCTATTTCTGTCCTGCCATGTGTGGGGAGATCTTGGAGAAGCATCTATATCTTGTCATGTCTAGTTTTGTTGATAGCTCGCACGTACTATCGCCCAGCCAGTACGGCTTTGTATCCGGAAGGGGCACTCAACCTCTGCTCGAGGATTTCTCCGATTTACTACACAATGCATTTGACCGTAACATGTGTTCCTGTGCTATTTTTTTGGATGTCGCCAAAGCTTTTGACACCGTAAGCCACAAGCTCCTACTTCATAAACTATACAATTACGGCTTCCGTGGCCCCTTTTATGCTTTGCTTGAGAACTTCTTTTCTGAGCGTTCGCAACAAGTATCTGTCGGAAATTTTAAGAGTCCTCGAGTAGGGTTGAAAGCGGGTGTCCCTCAGGGCTCTGTTTTATCGCCTTTGTTATTTAATCTCTACGTTAACGATATTGCAGCCAGGCTGTCCACTTGCAAAATGTTTCAGTATGCAGACGACACCCTAATAGTCTCCACTCATCTAGATATTCATCAAGCTGATACAATTTCTGCAACATGACGTGGAGCAAGTAATGGATTGGTTCTCTGAGAACCTATTTTCAATTAACGCCTCCAAAACAAAACTGGTCTTCTTTAAAAACCCGTTGAAGCGTGTGAATCTAGACACACCAGTTATGTTACATGGGACCAATTGTGTTAACTGCGCGTGTCCTCCATTGAATTGTGTTGACAGTGTCAAGTATTTGGGAATACATTTTGATTCAGACCTCTCTTGGGCGACGCACTTCTCCTACCTTTGTGGCAGACTCCGTAGCGTAAGTTGCTTACTTTATAATAACAGAGTGTTCATGCCATTCGCAGTGAGGAAATCGATTGTTTATGCGCTTGCCTACAGCATTATTCGATACGGCATAACAGTATTTGGTAATTGTGCGGAAATGTGGCAGACTAAAATTGACCGTGTTCTGAAAAACTTGTTAAAAAGTGTCGGTTACCACCTGGATATCTCCGATGACACTGACATTTTCGAAACCCTACAATTGCCAAGCTTCCGCTCATTTTTTCTGCAATGTGTCGTTCTACGGCACTTCTGGGTTAGCGATTTTTTACAACCCCATGTATCCCCAAGAGATTTGCGTAGAACGAATCGATTTGAGATCCCCCGGTGTTTCACAAGGTACGGTAAACGTGAACGTTCTCACTATGTCCCTTTGATATTTAATAAACTTCCCGATTGTTTCTTTGTTGAAAGTGTTAACAAGAGAAAGTTGAAGAAGTTATTGAACAATTTATCAGTCTGAGTCTGTGTTAATACCGTGCTTGTTCTACTTTCTGTTTCTGTTGTACTTTTTTTCCTGCTGAAGTGTATCGGTTATCTGTGTTGATGCTATCGACCCAGTCGCTCGACTGCCGGGTCCTGTCCGTCAAGCCTCCACTGGCTTGGACAGACCCGTCTCTGTATCTTGCATATTTGCTCCTGTTGAATAAAATTATTATTATTATTATTATTATTATTATTATTATTATTATTATTATTATTATTATTATTAT
>JAZHYW010024790.1:0-87384 GCA_037355805.1 Ixodes ricinus | reverse complement strand
AGGTATTGCTTTAGCACGGAGATCACGTATTTTATGTGATGTTTACGATGCCAGAAGAACATAACTGGAGCATCCCAGCAACCCCTTAACATAGGATACAAAAATGTGTAGTGAAAAAAAGGTCCTGGCTTATCATTATTTATTTGGGGAGCAGCAGTGCCCCATAAAAGCTAGGAATAAAATAAACATAACACATTGGATATCCAGCCCCAATGGACATTCAGAACTGGTTTGATATTCCGTCTTCCTTGTTAGATAATCAGTCGCAGCGGACATTCAGGCCTGGCTGGATCCTCCATCTCGAGAGACATTCAGTCACGGCAGACATTCAGGCCTGGTTGGATCTTCCGTCCTCGTTGGACACTTCAGTCTCAATTGGACATTTCTGTCCAGATGCGGATATGTCAGGTCTCGCCTTTCGTCACGTGACCAATTGGATCTGTCGACTCGTTGGATTTTCCAAGTCTCGATGGATAATCCGGCCGCAAGCGTTGCCTTAGTAGCGGTCGAGGGGCGAGGTGAGTTGAGGTCAACCTTGGCAGGCTTTGTTGATCGCGTCAGTATAGCGAAAGTACATTGAGTTTTTCTCCTTTATTCTTTATTCAAAAAATTACCCCGCAATGCCCGGGAGGCGTTATTACAGGAAGGCAGCAGTTTGAAAAAAAAACACATCTTCGTTTGTAGAGCACACTTGGTCTTCGAAGTCGTCAACATATTCCTATGCAATGGTTTTAACGAAAAACAAAAATTCGAGTACATGCTTGCTCTTTTCGTGTTACTCTCGGATTTTTGAAAACGTGATCAGTCCGCTCTAGGAAACATAATGTGGGTGTTTGAATATATTTTTCTATTGCTACAGGTTTTATATAAAAAATAAAAACTTCAATCTCTAACTTTCTTCGTCGTGGGAGGAAAGCAGTTCCCATCCATTTTCCTTTCATTTTAGTGCAGCTCCGACCCTATGGACAAACCTAGCAGCTCTGTTTCTTGAGTTCTTTCCGAATTTATCCATCAAGGCAATTTGCGGCTGGTCCCAGACGGCACAGGCATATCTTCTAGAAATTGGCCTGACACATGATAAGTGCCCGGTTTTTTGTGTTTATTTTTTTCAAATCAGGTTGTGAGCATTTCACACTCTTTTACTAAAGTATATCGTCTCCTGAGCAGCTTCACGATCACGCCATCAACATAGGCGTTCCAAGAACAGTCGGATGATGGAGTGACACCAAGGTACTTATATCTAGATTCGTTTCTTATTGAGTTATTTTCTATCCGGTAGTGACTTTCAGTTTTGTTCGTTAAAACACAAGCGTACACACTTTTTTGGGATTTAAATTCATCTGCCACGTGGAGCACCAAGTATTAATACATTCCAGATCTCGAGGCAACAGAGCAGCATCTTGTTCATCCGTAATTTTTCTCATACACAACGCACTCGTCGCAGCAAACAACCGGTTACACACGAGGAAAGTCTTACGAAAATATCGTTTACATAAAGTAAAACACAAAAGTGGACCTAAAACGGAGCTTTGTGGCGGCCTCTGACGTGACGTCAACACACCCCGGAATGTTTTTCCGTTCAAGACAACATATTGGCGACGCTAACGTAAGGGATTTTCAATCCATCGGAACACACTAAAATTCAAGTTTGGAACACCTTAAGTTTACAAAGAAGGAGCAGGTGGGACGCAGTGTCGAATGCCTTACGAAAATTCTAAACAAACACAATCAGTTTGTCCTCCATAATGTTAACATTAGAAGCCAACCTGTGATAAAAACTTTTACAAGCTGGGGTGTCGTGCAAGACAGTCCTTTAACGAAACCCGTGTTGTTCATTAATTAGTATGCTGATGCTTATTCTATGCCCCATTATTTCTGTGTACAAAATGTGTCCGATGATATTACATGAAATAGCAGTTAGTGATATTGGCCTCGTAGTTCGAAACTTCTTTTTTTAAAAACCGCCTTTGGGAATAGGGACAACATGTGGGTGACATATAGTGTTGGGAACACTTGAGAGAGAGCAGCACTAGCAGTTCAGGGGTGCTTGTCTACTCTACGGCGGGTTGCGCTTTGTAATTTAGTTTTGTATTTGTTTTGTGTGTAGGGCACTGGCCCGGTTCGTGCCCTTAGAACAGTATGTTTATTTAGAGACATTGCTTGATTTTTTTTTTCTTTTTCTGCCAATGTCAAATTTGTTTTTCGCCTTCTTGCTTCAGTCCCGGGTTGAAGTCATAATGATGAAGATCCTCCAGTCCGCCTATGTGCACCAAGAGTATTATCGTAAATTCACGTTTTATCTCTGGTCGGATTTATTCCTCATTTAACGTATTTAATATTAGGAGTACAGTCTCTAGAACACAAAAAAGGCAAGCGAACTTTTTTCCAGAGGTATTGAGGTCAGAACCCGCGGAAGCGCAAGTATTCTGTCTCAAGCGAGGACGCCCATGCTGCAAAGAAAAAAAAAGAAAAAAAACACTCAAATTGCTGAAGCGCACGCAGCTGGCATTTGGCAGCATCGAGAATCGCAACAGGCGTTTAGTTTCATATCGCTTGCGCAGTTAACGCGAAAGCGACGGACATCCGCTGCAGTTGGATTTAGCGGCTGTAGAAACCTGTGACTAGACGTTATTCCCTTTTTTGCGAGCCCGTCGATAAAGCGGGACGCGCCATTCGCGGCGCTGTTAACGAATCTCAGCAGTGAGTTCAACAACTTGATTTGTCTGGCGACATGATTTTGACATGTGAGTACGACCTTCACTCAAGTACCGAGGCAAGTCCTACTAACGTCTCATTGAGAAGAAGAAAAAAAAATGTGTTCAAGGAGGCACTAAAGTGTTTTCTCAAATATATTCTTGATGTTTTTCAACTCAGGCCGCGGCCTCTAAGACCTCTAAGCAGTCTAACGATGAAAAAAATGAAATTGATACGCGTCCAATTTTTATACTTTTATTAAAGACGAAATTAAAGATCGTTACACTACCCGTTTTTCTGCGATTCGGCGCAGAAAAGCCGATGGACGCATTCGGACGTAAGACAGGCAACCGCGAGCGATCGATTTACTCGCTGGCAACGGGGCATACCAGTGATGAAACTAATTGTGAAAATTATTTGATTGGCTAAAGTTGACGTCATCCCTCAAGCGATTGGCTGTCACAGGTCCAGATGCGCCCGCTGCATTTTGCAAAAGAATCGAAAAAAAGAAAGGAACAGGGATGTACCTATTTTTTGTCCGTCTTTACTGGCAAATTGGACGCGTTTCACTTGAATAATCGGTACTTCAGAATGTTTTGAGGCCGTAGATTGGCTTATGACCATAAGAAGACGATATCCAAAACCAGTTTAGTGCCTAGGAATATTTTGCTAACATTAAAAAAGGTTACGTCAGATGTAATATGACGCAACATGAGTAATTAGAGCTCGTTCCGGAGGGAAGGGTTACAATAAGTTTGATGATGTGAAATAACCGCTGGTTAATCGCAAGTCAGCAAAAGAAAAGAGCGCGCGCGCAAATGCTGCTTTCTAGACTGGCTGTTTGACTTGAAAGTAATACATCTCCCCCTTCCCTCTTTGGAGAGCGCGAGAAAAATTGAATGTTGGCAATGGCACCGCATTGAAGCTTGACGTACAGAAAGGTTTTCCCAAGGTCGCCAAAGATATCTATTCGCCACCTTTGCCTATCCCTCCTACTACTATATTGAGGGCGGGGAGTTCCGCGACAAGCTCCCGGTTTATCCTTCCCCAAAATACAGCAACAAAAGCTGCCCCCCTCCACCGTCAAGATATCAGTGGAGAGAGGAAAATAGATGAGACGAGAAGAATTTTGCTTCCCGCGGAAAATACTCTTGTAGGTCGGCCTTCCAAAAGAACACTGCAAGGAAAAATAGTAAAGGGCGTAAAGGGGACAGGTATTATTTAAATAATTTTTCACGAGAACATTTATTTTTGCACAATATTTACGCCGTTAGACGCAATCTAGGTGGAGGTCAAAGCCCACTCTAAGCCCTGCCCACAGATCAGTGGGCCCCGCCCATTACTACTGGACTGGCTTGGCTGCTCGACCGAACAGGCTAACAAGAGTAGTGTTTCACTTTCGCGTCATCTGGTGCGACTCAATCTGGAAGTCTGCTGCCGCCTGCTAGTCGCGAAAGCAGAGGCTGCCACTCGTCTGCTCCCACGGTAATGCATATCCAACTAGCCCACCTTAATATTTTAGTACAGCCTCCGGCATCGTCTGCTATTTCACCGCGCTCTATTGTGGTCTGCAATGCCGTGAGACGGGGACACAAAAGCTATGGTTCCTGGGGCGCGTCTTCGACTGGTGTGTGTAGCGTCCTATCCTGCACATACATCAAAAGTGGTTCGAAGTGGCAACAAATGACGTCACAGAAGCCGGGCTGTCATCCTATTACATGTCGCGATCCTGGCGGTCGGTCGTAGGACTGCTGGCGAAAAGTGCGAGCTTATGCGAGTGTCGCCGTCGTCACGGCGTCCCAACTACTGACTGCTGAAGCGTCCGTGGACCGTCGCATTGAGAGCGACCTGAAGACGGAACAGGCGATGCCGCCGCATACACCACCCCTGCTGGGACACCACCAGGATCGCGACCGGCGACAGCATGACACTTGACAGCGGCCTCATCAGGCGGACATGGAGAGGACCACTTTTCTGGACGCGGTAAACCCCGTCGGTCGGAGACGCGTTCCAGGCACCATACAAAAGCTCCGCGTCGGCGTCCGTTTTCACATCCTTCCGCCTGCTATTCGTCCCCCGCCTAAAAACGTTTGCAACGGCCAGAGCGACCATGGAAGCGGCGTTCTAGCGTTCCATCGTGCACGAGCCACGGTCCAATACAAGCGTCTCGGCAGTGTCTATCGATGTCCGTAATAAGCAACCGAGAAAACTAAAAAAAGAATATATATAGATATGCAGCCTTTCTAGCTTTACTGTTCCTATGATTTTTTTTCTGCATGACATCCGGGAGCAAGGTGTGTGAGCGTCATGACACACAATTAAAACGCGACGTAAAAATATGCCCACTTAAGTAGGCCAGGTGCACTACAAAGCCTTAACGCTTGCCTTTCGAGGCGCAATGACGGGAACATGCCTAGACAAACTTGGTGCGAACCAGAACTCCCGATTGCCTCCAACCAAATGGCTCGCATATTCTTTGCCTGTGTAGATATCTTCTCGGCGTTGAAACCATGGTCACGTACCCGACGCGTGCATATTTCACAGAGCAGCGATGCACCGCTTTTTACGGGAACGAACTTCTGTATTAGGCATCAACTCGCGCAAAGAAAGAAATAAAGCCAGATTGATCAAAATATATTTGATCTGGGACGCTGAGGCTCCTGCTAAGACAACAAGCAGTTGCACAGCTTACTCTTCCCAGAGACACGTACTGGCGGAAGCTATTTGCTGTAAAGTACGACGGCTAAGAGAGATGTTCCTGCACGACACCAATGCAAACTCAAAACCACTCTCGCACTCCCAAAAATCGGACGAGCTCCATCAGTCTCGCTCGTTGCTTAGCTGTGGTTGCCTGCAGCGCCTCTTCGACTGGCGTGTTATAGCGGCCTATTCTGCCCACACATCAGAGGGGGTCTCAAGTGACAACGAATGACGTCACAGAAGTCGGAGTGTCATGCTGTTGCATGTCGCGAACCTGGCCGGTTGGTCGTAGAAATACTAACGAGAAGCTGCGAGTAGCACAACCGAACGCGAGTGTCGCTGTCCTCACTGACGCCCTAACTTCTGGCTGCCGAAGATTCCGTGGACCGCCCGACTGGAGAGCGACCTGCACCAGAACAGGTGTCTGCCACATACTCCCAGAACAGGCGTTCCAACAGCTGTGGTGTATGTGACGTACAACACAGCTATTTGGATGTCGCCAGGATCGCGGCTGGCGACAGCGTGACACTTCTATGACGTCATCAACCGGAAATCGAGGGTCCACTTTTTTGGACTTGACTTGAGACTTGACCAAAAACTTGACTTGAGAGATGCAAAAAAAAAAAGTACTTGCCTCAACGAGCATTTTGCCCTTCGCCACAACGGCGGACGCACTGACTACCTCATGAACGAGACCGTACTTAGCGGGCCTCCCAAGAGTCACCACAGCAGGGGACGCATCGGGGTTCTCATAACCGTGAAAATTTGGACAAATGACTGCCTCAACGGGCCTTCTGCCGTCCGTCTTAACCTCAACGGCGGACGCGACGAGTGCCTTATACGACCGAGAGCGTTCTCAGCAGAGCCTCCCACATGCTTGAGGTGCAAGCCGTTGTCTTCTCCTGATGGGCCGAAGGCGGCAGCGATAGTTGGATTTTCAGGACCGCGTTTCCCACTTTGTCGACGAATAGCAGACGTCTACCACCGTCGGCTCCCGCCGTTTCCCATCCATGTTTGGGAATGGTCGCTGCAGACTCAATTGGCGTGTCCTGCTTGTCCGCATCCTGTAACAGCGAAGCCAGGCTTAATTGGTTTCCATCGTCTCCTCTGTTCCTGTGAGAAGGAGAATGTGATTTCCTGTCTTCTAGTGTCACGTTTAGCCTACGTACTTGCTGCTGGTTGTCCTTTGAGATCGCTTCCTCCGTAAACGTTCTGGATTTCCGCGCTCGTGCTAGAAACGTTTTCAAGATTCGTATGCGCAAGGATCAAGTGCTCGAGGGCGGTATCGTCGACCGATTCGTAAAACTCACTCTGGTCTTCCCTATTCCTCAGGGCACCCAGACCGCGCGAAGGATGGTACAAGAGCTTTCCTTCTTAATAGAGGAGGCCGGTACCGGAGTTCAATAAGGAGGTCCGCTTGAGTCACCGTTGCAGCCTTACCATCTCGTCCAGATTCCTAAGACTATACGCCCTTAGATCTGGGTGGACGCGTGGGTGACTTTGACGGGTAGCCGATGCTATACTTTTTTGCATCTGAGGCCGCCGCGTCAGCAAGGTCCTCCAGCCTCTGGAAGGCCCCTACGAAGTCTAAGAGCGGCTTTTTCGCGCATTGTGTGCGGACACGGAGCTCGTCCTGCATCCGAATTTCGTAATCCGGTGGCAGGAACGCCGCTCTAAATCGCGAGACACAGTCCGCCATACTCGGGACACTTGTTTTATCCTTCTCCAGAGCACTGCGCCTATCCGTCAACGCGTCCGGAAAAAGACGAGGGAGCGCAGTTTCATTGTCAGTTCCAGAGGCAGCTTCGTTGTTTGAGAGTTCCGAGACTTACATCGCCACTGAATTCCTGCTCTGCGTACCCTGAAACAACTGGAACGCAAATTGAGAGCCGTAGGTATCACATATAGTCCTTGGGGTACGGGGTTCCACCAGGAGCGGAACTTGAGCGCGGTCATCTGCTCCCGTTGTAACTGAAGGATAGCATGGCCATTCTTTGTTCTGTAGACCACACTTTGATGGTGCGCCTACCGGAACGGAGGCCGCAGGCTTGGCGTTTGGTTTCTTATCCCTTGCGGCATTATCCGCGAATGTACCGAGTGTCAGATCGTCGTCATCACACACGTTTTTGTCGAACTCCTCCGTGGACGACATCCTTTAGTAGTCAGGGGCTACTGGTCAAAGAAGCTTAGGCTTAGGGGACGAAGGCTCGTTTATACGCTTTGCTCCGAGACGTGCGAGTTGTCGACGAGGGCCGCCGGATTCGTCACCGCTGCCTCTCCTTCACCGGAATAACTTTGAACGAACCCAACAAACCGAAGGTCGAGCGTAAGCGCGGAAATAAAGAGAGCTTTGTTCGCTCGAGTAAATTCGAAAACAAAATCCTTCGCACATGTGGGCAAACTTAGAAACGCAAATGGACTATGTAAAAGGCAATGATGAACCCGTTCGCAGCCAATTTCCCTGACGAGCAGAATATTACGGTGGGGCGCCACTGTAAAATTATCTTGCTGCTAACCGTCTTGGAGAATGACGCGACACCCTGGTTGAACAATACGTCGCGTGTACTGCACCCGCGCTGTGGTCCCAAAAGCCCCGCGTATAATTCCACGCAGGCCTTTTATCGAGCGGCGGAGCGCCGCTCCTGTGACCGATTGGGCTTCGCCACCTCCTGGTAGAAATCACGAGACGATTTAACATGCGGGCAACGCTGGTCCGAACTGGCGCATCACCAGGCTGCCCCACAAGATGCACCAGAGCGGAGACTCTGGATATGGCGTCAGGTTCCGGGAAGGAGGGTCGTCAGCGGTACTTTGAAAATAATATTTCTGAGCCTCGTGCGCCAAATTGAAAGCTCATCCTTAATATTCGTGAGTTTGGAGGCAAAACGAAGACGATTTAAGCGGATATTTTCTTCAAATACAGAACCGCTTCAGTTTCTCTTTAATAAAGCGGAAAACCTGCAAAACGACGCAGTTCCAGCTCAAACCTCGTCGTCAACACGCCGACCCGGGTGGTCATCGCAGTTGCGGCTCAATAACACCCCAGGGCAGGGCCTCCTTTCCGGTCGGAGAAAACTGTTCGTAAATGAAGCGTCTTGATAATCTGCCCGCCTCCTATTTCTCGACACCATCCAAGTTCACAGCCGCCGTGGAGTTTGTCTCAGTTACGCCTACAGAACCGATATTTTTTAACCGGAAAAACAAAACACCAGGGTCAAAGTTTTAGAAGTTGTCATAGTGTTGGCCCTATTGCTTTTAGCTTCACGTGGATGGTACACAATTATATATATATTAACTACGCGACAAGCGTACTCCCCAAATTGACTGAATTTCATTTGGTGGCAATTTCATTTGGCGGCAAAAGGACAGGATGTTGTGGACGAGTGATCACCACACATCTTTCAACGCGTATACATCATAACCATTTTTAAATCAAATATTGCTTTCTTCAATAGAAATGTGACTTTGTAGCAGGATAAGTTTGACTATAATCCCTCGCAGGACACTTCCCCGGCTCATATTGGGTCAGTTTGGCGCAAGCCTGTGCCAGGCTTGCGCCAAACTGGGTAGCGCAACCTGCGCCAAACCAGCTGGGTCTAGCTCGCGCCATTCTGGCCCAAGCCTGGGCTGAGGAAGCCTGCTACTTGGGAAAATGTTTACACGGTAGGAGTATTAGAGATCTTGTTCTTTTTTATTATTTTTGAACATATTTTTTTGCGATTTAAACTGACTACAAGTACCGATACTGAGTGTTGATCAAGTCATAAATAGTTTTTGATTGACTGAGCTGCTTGATGGGGCAATTCTCGTATTATTTGAGCTCTAATAAAAAGAAAACCATTCGAACCAAATTAATTTATGTCCGGATTTGCGAAAAGTGGGAGAGCTTTTGTCCGGTGAGAATTTGTCCGGAATTCACGGAACAGACTCGCAAACGCTCCCCTACAACGGCCGTCGTCATGAACACTTTGCCTTTTGCAGCAAGCCCAAGCTGGGTTCGCCTCGGGATACGTACTCGGGCAGTTGCAGCTGGTGTTCTCACATTCGTCATTCTCCTATGGCTTCGCCAAACGTCTGGCAAGAACCAAACCTTGCCACCTGGGCCGAGGGGTCTGCCTCTCCTCGGATACTTACCGTTCCTCGAGAAGAATCTCCACGTGAAACTACGAGACCTTTCGCGGGAGTACGGGCCTGTCTTGGGTGAGTCTCAAAGGTGTATCTCTCATCCACACAACTACAGTCCCGGATAAGAAGAGAATAGAACGGTCCGACGCCACAGCCCTCGAAGCTTCTTTATATGTTTCGTTTTCCAAGTTGAGACGAGTGTGCCAGTTAAGGACGTGCGCTCCTGGTGCCCCAGACTCGTCAGACACATAGTTGGAGTCGACAGCTCGCGTGGAACGCCGACTGGACTTCGGCAACAAAAATGCGGCATCATCGTCGCGAACGTTCAATAAGCACGCTCCGCTAACTTTAGTTCCTAACTATTTGTTTGACGAGTCTAGGGCCACTGGGCGCGGTTAGCTCTACTCGCGGCCGCAGTGTCGGCCAAGAGGGAATTATATGCCACGTGACGAGCTCCATGGGGGCATGGAAGTACCTCGTCCCTGCCTAATTGCAGAGGAGTCCGTGTCGCTTCGAGTACAAAAAGTTTCATTTCGCTCGTAGAAACTGACCGCAGAGGCTTTCAACTCGAGTCCGATTAACCGCCTTTTTATACTCAAAAGCGGCAGGCAAGTTACGTACAGAGAGGGGAAATAAGAGCCTAAATAAAAGAGAAATCACGCGAGATAAAAGCGGTGGCGAGTATATTTATATATCTGCGCCAGCGACCCGCCTCGAGCCGTGTGCTGTAGTCGAGAGAAAGGACAGCCGGGACTTGTCGCGGCGCAAAAGTTCCAGGTTCACATCGGGTCATACTGCTTTTGTTTTTATAAATTTATATCTTTTGTGTGTGTTTATTTTTTGACGTTTTTATTTTTTTAATGGACACAACTGCGGTGTGTACCAGTACCACCGTGAAATAGGCGCCTACTGTTATTGAAAAGACTCCTAGCAAGCGCGCTGTATATTAAAAAACAACACCCATAAAATTGTAGTTGCTGGGCAAAGGATGCTTGTTTCGGCCACGTTCGTGTGCGAGTCACACCGATGCTGTTATCTTTGTTTCCTTTGAATGAACATTATGAAACGAGTTGTATAAGCGCATTACGTTTGCGTGATCTTTTTTTCTTCCGGTGTATCGATTCAACAGGTGGGAGAAGTAAAGACAGTGTATAAGCGCAGTCGTGCAAGTGGATGATTTGTAAAAAGAATCAAAGTTAAAAAGAAAGACTCACGCGCACAATATAAATATATGAAAAAATTATTCTGACGCAATTTGAGCCCGGAACTTTTGCGCCGCGATGACAAGTCACTTTGATCATAAAGCTAGTAAACAGGAGAGCATGGTTTAGGTAAGAATGGGCACAGGACACACGAGACGTACATCGCCACTGACTCTGCGAACCCCGAAAAAACTAAAACGCCAAGCGAGAACAGTAGAAGGTCCTAAGCGCAGTCATCTGCTCCCGTTGTAACCGAAGAAGCAGGGCATGGCCATTCCTACGTATGCTATAGACCCCCGTCTGATGGTGGGCCTACCAGAACGGAGACTGAAGGCTTAGCTCCTGGTTTCTCGTCCCTGGTGGCGTTATCCGCAAGTGCACCCAGTGTCACATCGTCGTCATCACTCACGGTTTTGTCGGCGTCCTGCTTAGGGGTGTCCAAACAGGACACTACGAAACGCACGACTCCGACAAATCGTGAAAAATCGAAAGCGGACGCCTCAATTTTTACGATTTGCCGGAGTCGTGAAAATGTTTGCAGGAGTCGTGAACATTTTTACGATCACGACTGCTCTCCTCGTCAGATTGACGCCACACGCCACCTGCGTCTGGCTCACCTCGCCAACGCCCTTGCGTACCGCCGTTGCCTCCGTTCGAAGGCCAAGGAGGTCCGGCTTTTGGAGTGGATTTGGGACATTCCTGCGTCGAAGGGCGCGTTTCGCCCGCCTCGGATCTGCTTTCTTTGTCGAGATTCACTTTCGTCGTGATGGCGT
This sequence comes from Ixodes ricinus, assembly GCA_037355805.1. NCBI lineage: Eukaryota > Metazoa > Arthropoda > Arachnida > Ixodida > Ixodidae > Ixodes > Ixodes ricinus. Next base: position 75,890 of record JAZHYW010024790.1, on the reverse strand, counting down.
CCGATGTGGTTCCGTATTGTGAGGGAGGCCTTGAGCGATTGACCGACAGACAACAGAGCGTGTGAGTGGCTCTCCGGACCCACGTGATGAGCAGAGCAAGGCCGCCGTGGAGGAAGCGAGGGGGAGATTTGACGGGGGAAGTCTCCCCCGGCAGATTTGGCAGAGGGAAGTTTCCCCCGACGGCCCGAAGCGCAGCGCCGCACGATTTGCCGGAGTCGTGAGTTTTCTAGTATCCTGTTTGAACACCCCTTTGGACAACGTCCTGTAGTAGTGAGGGGCTCCAATAGTCAGAGAAGCTTAGGCTTGGGTGACGAAGGCTCGTCTAATCCCTTCGTTCCAAGACGCGCGAGCATGTCGACGAGTCGCCGCCGGATTCGTCACTGCTGGCGTTTCTTCACCGGAATAACTTTGAACAAACCCAACAAACCGAAGGTCAAACAGAAGCGCGGAAGAACGCTTCAAGGTAGCGACCTCTAGCGGCGAGATGTTTTGGTGGCGCTCTCCTATGGTTCCCCCTTGTGACGTCATTACCTTGCGAACAACAAGTTCGATGGTGTTTGTAAATACCATGGTGGAAGCTTGAAATCAATGCGCTCTCAAAGCAACACTGCCAACACCGTCGACATTAAAGTTCTTTCATTCCTCTTATTTCCGTCGATGATAAATCCTTTTCTGACGTCATAGTCAGCGTTCGGCCAATCGTGGAAGGCCGATCACAGCGACGATTTCGGTCGCGCACGTCGCCAATAGCTCTCGTGCTTGCGTTATTGGCTGCAGTCTCACCTTACTGGTAAATGCAGTATACACCATTCCATTAAAGCGTTGGAGGGCGCATTCATTGCTAAGTTTGTGTGTTATGCACGCGCACTTTCTGCCTGGCCGCAATGGACCTTTTCCGAGAAGCGCACTGCGCACGCGCGAGCGCCCGATGATAAGCGGCGGAAGTCGGCACGAGAAATCGAGGAAATTCGGAAGGAGGCTGGGGATCAGCGAGTAGAACACGTAACTGCAGCATACATATAATAGACCTATTGCAGTATTACCCAAGCATCAAGGATAATGCAGGGATTGGTGTTCCACGTGCCGCACGTGCTGGCCTCAGCAGTAGTAACTTTTCTAAAGCAAATACCTAAAACAAATGGCATCTTGCACGCGCGTTCGTCAACGCTTTATTTTGGTTATTTACTTCGAATCTTTTATACGGGGAAGGCGTGCGCGTGCGGCGCGTGGAACACCAATCCCTGCATTCTCCTTGATGCTTTGGTAATACAGCAAATGGTCTATTGTGTTACACAGAAAGAAGAAAGCGGACGGAAAGAAAAACACGACGTTTGGGTGGACACCACGGATGCCCCCACTGATCTTTATGGTAGTAGGCTGGATCGCGGATCGGGAGACCGTCGGTGTCGCCACCGGCGGCCATTGCTTGACACCAGGCAATACACGCAAGTCTATGGAAGAAACGCACAAAAGCAGGAATATTAAAGCATGTAAGCTGTGCTCGGAGGCGAGTATTTTATGGTGTGCTGCAATCTTTATGTCGGGTGTTTGGAGATCGAATCGGTATTTGTCAAACGTTTGAACGCCGATTAAAAAATCAAACGTACCGGAGCACCTACGGCTCAGCTGGCAAGCTTGCTCTCGTAGTGGAGTAAACAAAGGAACTTGCCGTCAATGAGACCGTCCTCAGAGAAGCCCAGAAGTTGATGAATAACAAAGAAGTTCCACCTCGACAGCGGCTTTCCGGGAGTGAGCGAATCCCGCGTAGCAAAGCCTTTGAGCTTGTCGTCTGCTAAACACAACTCAACGAAACCGCCACCGACTCCGCGGTAACTCTAGGTAACTCTCGCCTCATTGAGCTGCAATACATTTTTCGCCCAGCGGAGTCACTCTCGACCACAAAATATTTATTTATGAGAACTGCGAGGGCTGTCAGTTTTAATGTTTGTGCGCAAGCTATTTGACGGGCTTATCGAAAAGCAGCCAAAAAGTTTCAGTGCCGACAACAGCTTAGAAATGGGGGAAACGGCACTTTTTCTCGTTTTCCCCATAGAGTCTCGTGCATTTGGTGGTGTCAATCAGTGGCCGCCGGTGGCGACACTCGGCCCCAGCTGCCGACGGCCGTGGTCCGCGATCCAGACCTAACTGCGATAGAGATCAGTGGATGTCCTCTTTAAAGTCGTGTTGGTCGCGCGACCAGTCAAAACTCCGTAGGAAAAAATGAAAGCCGTTTACAACTCCCTGTAACGCCGAATGTAGAGCGCAGCTCTTGAGGAGGGGGAAGGCGCGGAGGGGGGTCACGTGACCTCGAGGAAGGGGGGGTGCACGTGACCTCGGGGGTCACGTGGCTGGGGGTCACGTGATCTGGGGGCCACGTGGCCTAGGGGGTCACGGACCTGGGGTCACGTGACCTTGGGGATCACGTGACATTGGGGTCACGTGACCCTCGAAGTCATCCCAAGGTCACGTGACCCCCAAGTCACTTGACCCTCAAGGTCACTTCCCAAGGTCACGTGACCCCCTAGGTCACGTGACCCTAAGGTCATCCCAAGGTCACGTGACCCCCCAGGTCACGTGACCTTTGGGATGACCTTGAGGGTCACGTGACCTTGGGATGACCTTGCGGTTACGCCGACGGCGACGCCGACGGCGACGCCGCTCAAGCCGGAAACGGGCGCCTAAGAGCTGCGCTCTAAAAAGTACCTAGAATGGTGGCTGCACCTCTAATCGCCGTAGTCGTCAGCTGTGCAACCTGCGCTTCACCGGATTCACCAGTTCTTCACGCCTTCACCGCCTCTTCCTCTAGAGTAGGGTCAATCCCCCTCCCGCGGCCGTGCCCATGGTCACCCAGCTTTTGAGAATCCGCCACATTGAGCGAAAGCTTCCTATTTTGTGATTTGCCAGTCCCTCAATGGGGCAGGGCGCCGGAGTCCCCCGTCTCCCGTCGGCGCCGGGGACGTAGGACACCGCGGTTCGGCTCATTTCGGCTCCGGCGCTCCGATTTCTGTCCTAAACCGGTCCGAAAACCTCTCCCCGGCGGGAACGCCGCCCGGCTCTATCGCTGGGATGGGGTAAAAAGTGAAAGCCGTTTACAACTCCCTGTAACGCCGAATTAGAGCGCAGCTCTTGAGGAGGAGGGGGAGGCACGGTGGGGGGGGGGGTCACGTGACCTCGGAGAGAGGGGGGGTCACGGACCTCGAGGAGGGGGGAATTTTCCCGCTTAATTTAGCGGGAAAATTTTCCGTCTGACGGCGTCGCTGTCGCCGGCAGTTGCAAGTCGTCGTTGCGCGCCGTCGGCGTACCGCGCGGTGCATGATGGTAATTTTCCGCTAGATTTAGCGGAAAATTTTCCGCTAATCTAGCGGAAAATTTTCCCGTAGACCTAGCGGAAAATTTTCCGCTAAATCTGGTGAAAATTTTCCGCCAGATTTAGCGGGGAAAATTTTCCGCCAGATTTAGCGGGGAAATTTTCCGCTAGATGTAGCGGGAAAATTTCCCGCTAGATTTAGCGGGAAAATTTTCCGCTAGATGTAGCGGGAAAATTTCCGCCAGATTTAGCGGGAAAATTTTCCGCCAGATTTAGCGGAAAAATTTTCCGCTAATTTAGCGGGAAATTTCCGCTCAGATTTAGCGGGGAAAATTTCCCGCTAAATTTAGCGGGAAAAATTTCCGCTTAGATTTAGCGAGGGAAATTTTCCGCTAAATTTAGCGGGAAAATTTACCTATCATGCACGCGCGCGGTTACGCCGACGGCGATGCCAACGGCGACGGCGACGCCGCTCAAGACGGAACGGGCGCCTAAGAGCTGCGCTCTAAAACGGCTGTGTGAATGAGGCCTTATGCTACTGATTACCTCCTGCCACACCCATCCGCGGCCGTCGTCATCGTTGCCAGCTGCTCGCTAGGTTACATTGTTTTTCGCGGGTTCCCCTGGTTCGCCCTACGAAGCTGATCACCAGGTATGAAAGTCCCTACACCTTTTTCGTTTAGCCTCGCACCCAGCCACGTTGTCTCCATATCCGGTATGCGTTCCGAAAAAAAGCAAGAGATTACAGCCCTGAATAAGTAACAAAGTATAGAAGGGTCATAACAAGAACGACTGACGGTTGCAATTAAAATGTTAAGACGTTCTACTGTCGAGGCGAGAAGAAAGCGATGTTTTCACGCATACCGGAAGTTCCAGAATTAAAGATGGCGGCGCCCACGTAGAAAAGCGTGTATAGTCCGTTACAACCTAAGAACGAAGGGCGAGGGTAAGACGGGCCAGGGAGGAGGAAGCAGACGGAACGCTAAAGAGGGAAGGAGGCTTCCCTCCCTTCTCCAGCGTTCGGTCTGCTTCCTCTTCCCCGGCCCGTCTTACCCTCGCCCTTCGTTCTTAGGTTGCAACGGACTATTGGTGCGTATTGTACTGCTCGCGTGGCTCGCGTGCCGTCGCGCACGCGCCGCAGCTCAGAGAGCGAAGAAACTGGTAGCGTAGCTCCCATTATCGATTGGTAGCGCAGGTCACTTCCTCGATTTTTAGTTCGTGCAGCCGCCGCCTGGTGCCGTCGGTATGTAGAAAAGGTCCATTGCGCGCGAGCGGTGGCTGGACTGTGATTTAGCACATGTGGACTGTGATTTTTGTAAACAGTTGAAACGTCACGTCTATGAAAGCTATACGTGATCACGAGGAACATATAAAGAAACAGCAAAAATTCGAACGCGGCCGGGGCACAGGTCAAGCTAAGACGCTAAAAGCGTGAGCCAGAAGCGTCGCCGTTTACCGCATTTTAAAGCAAAAAAAAAGAAAAAAAGAAAAAGTAGCGTCGAGATGCAAGATATTCTGACGTTGCCATCTAGAGACAGTCTAGGCGTACCCTAGGGGGTGTTGGTATGAATCCCGTACTTTCGATTGCTTAACGGCGTTAAATCTGGCTGAATTTCGACGTCGACATTTTTTTTTTTAGTTCTTTATTACAACAAAAAAGGAAAAAAGCTGACCGAGTGCGCAGCAAGTAGTGAAAGGTCAAGTCAGGTGAGCGTGTACTACCCAAAAAGAGGGCGCCACATTTCTGTTCAAAGCTTCAGCGCAGGATGCCTATAGGGTGTTTCTTTCAATCGGGGTGTGTGAGTGCATCGATGCGACGCGACCATATAATGTTTGCATCGAGCATAAAACGGCACTGCAGCGTTCGTATGTGCACGACCCACAGTCGTTTACAGGCCTATGTCACCATCTGTTTACACGAAGTAACAGCGTCTGAAATCGCTTTTAGCGTCGCTTTAAAAATGGACCAGAATACTTTTCTGGTAGCTTCGAGATTGTTGTTATTATCTTTCGCAAATTTATATCCACTAATGACTATTCTTACAGCTTAGTATCCGCGGTCCAGGGTAAAAAGCACAACGACTCAAAACCGAAACACGACTGAGATATTTTAGGTTTTTTCTCGCCAGAGGCGCTGACCAAACTTGAGAGCTACAGGCCTTTTCAAACAGTGCTTAGAGACAAAAGGAGTCTAGCCACTAAATATTCCAACCAGGTATTGGTACTCCGACGTCCCCGGTCAATATCTGCTCCTCATCTATCCGTATAAAATAATTCAAATCCAATCAGGTTGAAGGTCGGAGCTGCGAACATCGTTGTACTGAACGACTTCGAATCCATCAAGGAGGGTCTCTGCAAGAAAGAGCTGCTGTCCAGACTTCAAAACGTGGCACGGCACGCCGGGCTCGATGGTAAGGCTTATCCCCTTCTACAAAAACAAAAAAGAACACCAATCAATTTATCAACGTTTATTCAGACAACCGTCGAGGAACATAGTTGTCTGAGGGGGGGGGGGAGGGTGTCAAAAGAGGCATTGACATGACCACAGCCACCTTTTTACTCACAAAGCCTGGCAGTTCGATGACGGAGCCATAGAGTTCCCGGTGGCAGATGCGGAGCGCGAGGATCTGGTAGCACAGAGCATTTCTCGGGGGCGGGGAGTCTGGTATTCAGCGCACAACTTTTGTGGCGGCGAGGGCCCGAAACATGGTTTTCAAACCCGACGAGAAAAGAAGCGGTAGCCCGAGGAACACGAGAAGCACGAGCGGACATTCCATCGCTCGGGACAAGTGTGTTTCGCTGCAGCGGGGCGCCCGTTACCAGACTCTTGTAAAACCCCTGTACCCTGGGAAAAGTGGCGCCATTCATTGTTGTGGAAATGATCGAGACAGGTGCCGCGCGCCACTTCTGGGAAGAACATGGCGTCGGGAATCTAGCTCAGTGCTGCGCCGTGCCGCCATGATCTTCCCAAGGGCTACCCGTCGCACGTGACTCTTGCATCGACGCACTTTGCGCTACTTTTGAAACATGAAGGAACTTTAGACTCTTGCCTGCCGCTCTACCTTTTCACTTTCGGCGGCCGCGTCATGTGACGATCTGCCAGGCTTTGTCAGTAGGGAGGAGACTATGACATGACTGACGAAGTGACAGCTCCCCCCCCCCTCCCCCTCTCCTCTCCCTTCACGGCCAGACCATCCAGCATGCTAGGACAAAATAAATGTCTGACAAAAGACGAAAAACTGGTTGATCATGACAAATCTAACAAAAAACGAATAAGCAGTAAATAAACACTGCATGAAAAGGCAAAACCGAGAATATAAACCCACATTGCCGCTCACACCGGTGACAAAAAACAACGACGCACATAATATGTTTAGGCCTGCACAAACACGGCAAGAAATGCGGCCACGCGCAGCAACAAGCAGAGAAGAATGACACCAGCAATATGTAGATCAAACAAGCTTCTCTACAGCAAAAAAAAATGTAAGATTGCAAATAAGCGCTGCAAAAAAAAAAAAAAACCTGAGCACGCAGAAAAAAAAGAAAAGGAAACCAACACATTTTATTTTTGAAGTGACAATAAATACACATTTGCAGTTTTAGTTTTATAAGCTTGCACAGTCATACCTTTGTTAATAATGGCCATGAGAGAGAGGTCATTTAGAAGTCCGGGTGGTTAATAACCTAATTTCTGCATGCCATAGTTTGTACGTATTTTGTTTTGTGTGGCTGGTGGCCGAAAATTTTATGGGTGATCTTTCCAAAGATACTTATTGAGAAAGGCAGTGGGTTCAAATTTGATTTGGTTATAAATTTATCAAGATAACTTTATCTTTATCACATTTTAAAGAGTTAATATTGGGCGCTTTCTAAAAAGGTGGAATAGAGTGACTCCGGTACGGGGAATTTTCGACTATACTTCGTTTGCAGCTTGGGTCCAGACGCAGCCGATGCTACAAGCGCGAGCTCCGGGCTTCCAGCGTCCCTGCCAAGCACGCGCGCTCGTACAGTAGAGGCACTGTTCAGGGCCACACGCTCGTGCTTGTAGCATCGGCTGCGTCTGAACCCAAGCTGAAACGAAGTATAAGCGCAAAACCTTTTTCTGGTATGTGCAGGGTTTCTATATTTGTTTTTCTTCTGGTCCCCCATACAAGAAGCCAGCAGTGAAGACGTGAATGAACTAAGGTGTAATATTGCTGTTTTTTACCCAGTGAGGCAGTAAAGATCGCACTGGTGCCTCATGCGTGAAAGCATGTGCAGCGTGCGCGTGAACGTGGCTTTGGCAAGCGTGTGATTGCGCGCACTTACCCGCACGAGTAGAGACATGGCGGAGGCCAGATGCCCTGCTCGCAATCGTCTGTAGATAATCCCAATAGGTCGCGAGATTTCCGTTCTTATACTCTGCATACGGAAAGACCAATTTAGAGATTTATGAAACAGAACACCAACGAACCTATCTGATATAACACGTTCGATGATTTTGCTTTGGAATTGAATTCGAATTTCCTGCTGAATACATTTACACAGTGGCCGAAGTATATTATACTTTTTTTGTGTGTTTAATTGAAGATGGTTTACTCTGAGACACGATGATAATTTTTCAAGCCATGCCTTGGTTTCGCGTTCAAATACCTCAAAGCTTGTCCCAGTAAAAAAAAAAATGTTTGTGTTATCAGCATAAAAAAGTTATGTCGGGTGTTCGAGGTACTCTCATAATCATTTATGTAAATTAAAACACGAAAGAGGGCCCACAGTGGACCCTTGCGAAACACCGTATTTATTTGACTCTTATTTGACTTGGCGTGATTAATGTCCGTGTATCAAAAACAATATGATAAATAGCTTCTTTTTGTTACTATGTTAACTAATCTTGTTCCGAGCAAAAGCATCGGGTTGCAGATCGCAAGTTAAATCTCGACGATCATGAAAAAGATATGAATAATTACCCGAGTATGCTATCCGTCAGAGTCGTATATGTAGAGAGTTTGGCCATTCATTCGGTACTATAACTGGCTAATGAAGAGGCGTCATTGTCCTTAAGCGGGCTGGGCGAGTTCAAGGACGCCTTCAGAAATTCGAATGGGGCCAACCAGAAGCCGGAAATAATACCCTGACGGAGGCCGCGAGAAAGGAAATTAATAAGTGCGTCAGAGTAACTCTCGGTGACTGAACTATATGGTGCACGTGATGCTTCAATTACGGTCATTCTATATCATGGTGGAAGAGCGCGGCTAGCGGAACGATCGACATAATCCGTACTCCAGGTGCCGTCCGAGCGGTCACACTCTGTCCGAGCAAAACAGAGTTCGAGCGGCACATTCGTTTCCTGCATCTTTTTGCATGATAATAATCGAAACGTCACGTGCACCATATCTTCAACCATGAAGAGTTACCACATTTCACCGCTACTGCTCTTACTAAAACTGTTTCTTACTACCATCACTAGGGGCTTCTTTTTCGGCTTCTGGTTGGCACAAGAGAACATGTGAAGCGCTCTAACTGAGTCTGGTGCACGCCCTGGTTCTTCCTGCTCCTCCCATTGACCAAACTCTCTCTCTATACCGGCTCTCACGGCTCTGGCTTCAGTAGGCCTTGTGCGCCGCTTATGGACGCATTCTGTGTTAGAAATCTCGATTGGGTGGCATCCACACTTGCAGTCCGTTTCACTCTAAGTCCGACCTCAGCCGACGCTGCGATACGACGGAGCCAGCAAAAGCGCTGGCGGCGCTAAAAAGTGCATCGTCACGGCGTGCGTCCCTTTTTGTGCGCGCTTGCTCTCACCAGCTACATCTATCGCGCGCAGTGAATGCATCGTGACGCAGGCGCCTTTCCCGTTTGGCATGATCGGTTTTGGGCGGTGACAGCAAACTTAACAAAAATGAAAGAAAAAGCATGAGCCATCCCACTCTGTGAAGACAGATGACCAGCGAAGCTGTTTAGCACACGACACAGACGTGACACAAAAATTTTGAACAAAGGCGCGAACACATTTATTGTCTCGATCGGTGGTCGTCGTGACGAAAGGCACGCACACGCATGTCGAGGACTATCGCCGCCCCGAGGAGCCGGAGGAAATTAGACACGCGCGACGGGACCGCCACCCGGCGGAAAAAGAAGGAAACTAGGCACGCAAGCGCTTGGAACGACGACAAAGGGAGGGCGGTGCGAGCCCTGTCTGAGTCTTTGTTGACGCACACGAATTATCCATGGAACCATAGACATAAACAGCCTCTTTGTAAAAAACAAAACAAAAAAGAAAGAAAGAGCCGTGACAGAGCTCTTTTTGGCGTTGCTTCATCGAATCCATTGGTTCGTAGCGTCAGCTGCGTTCAGAGTTATCCTCGCTGACACCGACAGGAACACGTTGCTTATCACGTTGACGCTTTTCTTACCTCAGTATTCGTCCTCCAGCCTTCTCCTCGGCTCATTTGCACCGGTATCAATGACCGCGGAGAGATAGTTCGATGCTATAGAGGGACCTGCCTCGTAGTGCATCTCCAAAAGCTGTCGGTGAATATGGGCGCTTTGCACACAGCGCCAAGTTACAGCCGCCATTGCTGACGTTCTCTCCTCTTGCCCAGATATCGAGTCCCAGAAGCGGGCGTTGACCAAGCCTCCACAAAGGCTCGTTCATGCTGGGGAGGATGATGCGCTGGAGTCTAAAATTTGGGCCTTCCGGCCAACGACCACGTTTTTATCCTTGCAGCTAGCCAAGTAACCTCGCTAATGATGATTTGCGGCCCTGTACCTAGCGCCACCGCGCAAGAGAAAGAGGCTCGAGCCAATTTTCTTTAATTTCAGTCTTTTCTGACGATTGGAATGGCCAGAAAAAAGCTTTGCACGCCAAGAATTATCGAGGTCCTCCTCTGATCCATAGAGGTATTATAATCTACGCTAGAGGTCCAGCTGGCGCTAGTGTACGGTTTCGAATTGAAGCAGTCGGCAAACAGTCTAAAATTGACATCCGGTAATGCATTTGAAGGGGAAAAGGTTGGTGTTTTAGAGCGCAGCTCTTAGGCGCCCGTTTCCGGCTTGAGCGGCGTCGCCGTCGGCGTCGCCGTCGGCGTCGGCGTCGGCGTCGGCGTAACCTCAAGGTCATCCCAAGGTCACGTGACCCCTAGGCCACGTGGCACCCGAGGTCACGTGACCCCCCCCGAGGTCACGTGACCCCCTAGGCCACGTGGCCCCCGAGGTCACGTGACCCCCCCAGGTCACGTGACCCCCAGGCCACGTGGCCCCCAGGTCACGTGACCCCGAGGCCACGTGGCCCCCGAGGCCACGTGGCCCCCGAGGTCACGTGACCCCCAGGTCACGTGGCCCCCGAGGTCACGTGACCACCCCAAGGTCACGTGACCCCCGAGGCACGTCCCCCCCCGAGGTCACGTGAACCCCCTCTCCTCCGCACCTTCCCCCCTCCTCAAGAGCTGCGCTCCAATTCGGCATTACAGGGAGTTGTAAACGGCTTTCATTTTTTTTTTTTCACGCTTGATAAAAGCAAATATTACCAAGCATTCTTTTATAATAGATATCTTGTGTCGTTTCTGTAGTTATGTCGATAAAATGTTGGTCAGTTAACGTTAATTAATAAATTTAATGGATTTAACTACCGGGCAAATATTTGCTTTATGCATGCATTTATGTCAATTGCCTGAAAAGCGCGAACAGGGCACCCGCGCTTTTCTGCGGGGGTTTACGTACCTAAGCACTGAATGGCATCTCGAAAATCAAGAGAGATGAAAAGAACTACGAGCACTACCACAGTATGAGTAGCTATCTCTGCATGTTTACGGTCAGAATAAAGGGAAAGTGAAGTAATGAGTACGATTTGCAATAAATAATATTAAAATCAAATCAAATAGTTTATTTTCCGATTCAACGAAAAATGGGGGAAGGCCGAAGTTTTATTCACTATGTTGCTCATGCATGGGTGCAGAGGTAGGTTTTGTTCTAGCGTTCAGAACTTTATATCTGCGTGCTCATAAACTTTGGAATTGGGGAAAAGCCAGAAACTCTGTTCTCCCGATATAATCAGCCCAATAATAATGAAAAAAAACCCTTTTATTGTCCGCCTAGTTTATACTTTTACGCGTCTTAACCTCTCGTAAATTGGGGTCATTTTAATGGCATATACTTTTCCCAGATTATCAATATTGGCGTCATCGGAAAGTTGCTACATTCTTTTGCAGATTGTCAATATTGGCGTCATCGAGAAATTCCTGCGTTCTTTCCAACTCTTATACTTGCCTTGATTCGTCCCTTGTATTCACATACTTGCTGTGGAACATAGGATATGGTACGGAATATTACGAAGCTAAACACGACGCAATTTCACTTTTGTAATGTTAATAAAATGACCTACTATAGGCCGTGAAGAGACAAAATGTACGCGCGTTTTCGTATAGGAATGCACTGGAGCACCGCAAATTGGACTGCTTATAGACCATTTCATTTAGCGCTCTCTGGGCGGCGCAATTTTGTTCGACCGCAACGCCCTCTCCGCACATCCTGGAAGTTCAGCAGGTTTGGCGGGGTAAAACGAAGAGAGGGCAGGCGCCCCGACTCCGCTAGCATACGACAAATCGGAAGGTTGCCGTTCTCCATCGTTGGGCTGTACCGGCGGTCTGTACCGAACATCGAACTGTCGCTCGTGGCTGCCGTTGTAAAATGGTTCGTCTTAGAATAGTTATGGATACTCCAAAATCAGCCTATCGTGCTCTGTTGTTCTATTTCGGTAAATGATCAACTAGCGTATCTTTGTTCCGATACTTAAATAGCTGTGGAGTCAGCCGGCAGTACTACCCTCAACTACTGCGTGTATTGCGGCAGGGGAGCGCGTTTTTATTTATTATTTCAGACTTCCACTCATGATCGCTAAAGGCCTACACCAGTACGAACTTTGTATAGTAAAAAAGGTACAGCAACCGGATTTAGTTTTCGCCGGAGAGACCGGCCAGTCTGACACAGTTTTCTCTCTTTCTTTTTTATTTGCAAGCAGGTAACAACGCAATTAGATCCAGTTAGTTTATTTTTTCGCGCATCTGCGCTTGGCAAAGTTTCAAAATGACACGATTTGAAACCGAGTTTGCACGCCAGCCGGATGTTGGGTACAGCCCACTCGGCGGAGCAGACGACATGCGGGGTGAGACGGGAGGGCATTTTTCTCTCTCCGCTCTTCCTAGTGGACTGGTTATTGTCTGCTCCAGTTTGAAACCGCAAGTCGCATAGACACTAGCGCCAGTTGAACGTCTTGCGGACATTCATATAATTCCACGCTTTGAGACCCGATTGGACCTAATGGTTGGGTCAGCATTCGGCGAGGATTCGGATCCAATTACACGCCTCGTATCAAAAGAATGGTGACAGCCAATGCTGCTTGATTAACTTTTGAAAATTGTCCAATCCGTGCATGACTGGGATCGGCTTTCCGCTTACGCCTTTTGCTACGCTACATGGGCAAACGTTTTAGATGCGACACAACCGTAAAAGAACCAGCAAACTCCCGAGGATGTCAAGAATAAGCTGGAAAAAGACACTTTCCAAAGTACAATCTGGCAACTTTGATCACTATCATCTCAGTGCATTGCATCCGCGTCAAACTAATCAAGGTCTTCTTTAGGTTGAGGAAGGAAGGAGTTGAAGGTACAATCCAGCGGAGGAAATATGAGACATGTACGTACGACAAGTGAGTACAACACGACACGAATTAGTTGCAACGGCTGCGGAAGCGCCTATTTCAGAGTTGGGTTCACGCAATTTCTTGGAATAAGTAATATACTCTAAAACCTATGAATGGCAGAGATTTAATTAAGGATCTTATTAGTCGATCGCCCCTTTCCACTGGTCATTTCCCAGATTCACACCATCGACACTGGACTTATTAAAGGAAGAAATATAAGGTGATTGAAGAGCCAATTCTCATCTGGTATTGATGCGCGAAGGCGACGGTGCCCGATGAAGTAAACTTTCATGAGCGCCATTAGTTTGACGAAAGGGAAACTACTTCTTGAGCCACCAGATGGCACAAAATTTTGTAGAGGGCCTGTTCGCTAAAGTCGGCATAATCGCTCCAATATTATGGACCCTGGTTGCTGCATGCAGGGATGACGACGCTCAACGGAAAACGATGGTCGGACAACAGGAAATTCGCCCTCCATATGCTGCGTGACGCTGGTCTGGGAAAGAAGACTGCCGAGGAAAACGTCATGGTAAGGCTGTTTGCAGATTAAAGCTCATATTTTTAGCCTGCAGATACAACGCAATCGTCAATCAATCAATATCTACGAGAGTAGATGGAATTCCCAGCTTCATAGTAAAAGGTTGTGCTCCACTCCTATGTCCAGTTTTGGTGCATATATTTAACTTATCACTTGCATCTGAAACATTTCCTGCCGCTTGGAAGCGCTCTATTGTGGTTCCATTACATAAATCGGGTGATCGATCCATGGTTAACAAGTATAGGCCAGCCTCCCTAATTTGTAGTTTGTCTAAAGTTTATGAAATTGTTTTGCACACCCGTCTTTATGCATATTTTTGTCGGAAGATTATTCCTAAGCAACATGGTTTCATGAAAGGCCGCTCCACAGAAACAAACCTGTGTTCCTTCCTACATCAGATTGTACCATCTGTCCATAGCGGAGGACAAGCGGATGTAGTGTACTTTGATATGAGCAAAGCCTTTTGACAAAGTTAATCATCGACAACTGTTGAGTAAACTCCGTAGTTACGGTCTGTCCGTTAAGTACTGTCGTCTCCTCGATAGTTACCTCTCTCATCGGCTGAACTTTGTGCGAGTATCCGGCCGATTATATGCTCCTTTTTTATCTACATCTGGGGTTCCTCAAGGCAGTAACCTCGGTGCTTGGCTCTTTTTAATTTTTGTAAATGATCTAGCTTCCTGTATTAAACACACGCGGTTTTTTGTTATTTGCTGATGATATCAAGTTGTTTACGGCGGTTAAAACGGTTGACGATTGTGATTGTCTTCAGCGTGACATAGATTCTATTTTGGCGTGGTGTTTTTCAAATGACCTACTCATAAATGAGTCAAAGACGAAAGTTACGTCCTTTTCTAGGAAGCGTGAAATTCCGAGTTTTCCCTATGTATTAGATTCCACCGATATTACTCGCGTTGAGGTTATCCGTGATCTAGGCGTTTTTTATGGATCCTGCAATTAATTTCAATCATCACGTGACTACAATTGCGAATGCTTCCGTTAGAGTGCTGGGAGCCATTACACGAGTGACACTCGGTTTTTCTAAACCACTTTGTATTTTACGTTTGTTTTCTTCACTGGTGCGCAGTCGTGTCGAATATGTCTCAGTTGTCTGGAACTGTATTGGAGAGACAAATTCCGGTGTAATTGAGAGTGTTCAACGTAGATTCGTTCGTGTTTTGTTTGATCGTTATTTTCAACCGAATTACTTCTATAGTGATGAGAGGATTTGTGAACTCGTGAAGTTAGACTCGTTGCACAACACGAGAACAATTCGTGAACTGACATATTTGTATAAGAATGTAAATGGTATAATTGATTCCCCAGGGTTACACAGTCACATCTACTTGCACGTTCCTCGTAGGTCTTGTAGACTTTATACTTTGTTTTACCCTACCGATTTTTACCATGCTGCACCCATGACACGCCTACAACTGACTTATAACCATTCAGAACAGATTTGTGGGAATGTTAGTCCTGATATTTTTTATGAAGAGCGTAAATTTCGGAAGTGTGTTGAGACTATTGGTTTTTTCCTAACATTTCGCTTTTATCCTGTTTAAATGTACTACTAATTGACTCATTCATAAGTGCACCATTAAGGAGGCGTTATGCTGTTGGTGGGTCACTCAAAATAAAATATAAATAAATCAAACCCTCTTGAGTGTGTATCCTCGTGGGTGGTTTTATTTAACATCTGACTCGCGTGTCAGAGTGGGAATTTATTTTTTGCCTAAAAAAATATGTATAATAGAGCCAATTTCGTAATAAACAGAGCCGCTGTTAATTTTAGAGTGCAGCTCTTAGGCGCCCGTTTTCGGCTTGAGCGGCGTCGCCGTCGCCGTCGGCGTAACCGCGCTTTGCGTTATGGGACGTTTCCCATAATGACGTCACGTGTGACGTCATTATGGGAAAGCGGCTGTTAATTGTTTTTAGAATTTAGCTCTTTCCGTAAACATGTTTAAGCAGAGCAAGAAAAAGTTATACACTTCGGCTGCTTCATTTGTGTACAGAGTTCTGTTTGGTGTTTTAAATAGGTAAAAACGAAACCACTTGTATTAATTTGTTTCTATAGTATTTGTATTATGCACGTCTTCTATTTTATTTTTTGTCTAAACTGAACTTTTTTCAGCATTTCTAATACCAAAATTATAAACCTCGTACTTCAACGCTTCGATGAAATATTTGTAGCCTTGTATCATAGGAGTCATCACATATGTTGGTTACTAAATACTCTATACCTGCATTCCAGTATATCGGCTGTTGGCTGTAGCACTTCGGTTTAATTTATTTTCACGAAAACATTTAAATGTATTTTTAATATTATAACTAATTCAATTTGGCTAGGTTTATAGCCCGTTTTATTAAAAATGCTAATTTTTATTCCTTTCTTACTTTGTCCGTTTATTCCCAGTTATGTTAACTTTCTATTCGCTTAATCAAAGTTTCAGCTTTTTATGCTGTATTTTAGTGGATGTGGTCAAACACACATCAATGGACCCAAATCCACAAAACAGGAGTTTCGCTGGTTGGCTTTACTGCAAGGCGATTTTGACCTAAAATGCTAAGGGAGTGGCGTTGCTTGCGTTTAGGAGGTGAAAGGGTGCCGGGAGCTAACACTGGAGAGGGGGAGGGAGAGGAGAGGTTTTTGTGAACGTGCCGCCATTAGAAGAAAAATGTCTGCTCCCGCGATCGCTTTTTTTTTTTTTTTTCGTCTGACTACGGGTATATTTTCCCGTTTAATTTGAGTTAGGACACTGGAGTCGGGGCGCATATTGTTGTTTATCTCAGATGAGTATCTAAAATAGTTTGGTATCACTTATTTTGTTTCTGTTTGTCCGCTTGTCGTGTTCTTTCGCTCCCAAAGAGTGCACGACTAGATCCTAACGGCCGTTGAAAACCGGAAGACGAGATCTACAACTCGTAGGCCTGGTGTTGCAGCTAGCATTCCAGACCCCTGCTTGAGCTCTTAGGTTCGAAGTTGCTTGTGTCAAGTTTTCTTAATGGCTGACATTCACAGACTTGGTCGAATCTTTTTGCCCTTATAAAATAATTGTTATTTATTTATTGATTTTGACACCCTCAGGGCCCAGGGGGTGTTACAGAGTGGGCGGGTACAAAGTGTTTAAAAAATGCACAAACAAAAAGTACAATATTAAAAAAAATATTAACGTTGTGCAGGAGTGGAAAGGTGTTAAGATATGGTGGTTTAGAAGAATGAGGCCGTCTTCAATTATGGCGACCGATTGTGGAACACGGTTACAATCTGAGTTGTTCTCGGGTAGGAATGAATCAAGAAACATATATGTGCTGCAATAGGAAATGGCACTTTAGACTGGTGATCAATGCGCGGTAGGAAATGTGTGAAGGCTGTCAAAGAAGTTTGTACTGCAATGATGAGTTATAGAATACATTTTTACAGAAAAAGAAAGACGCGGCATTTTTTTTTGAAATTGTAACTCAGGCAGCCTAAGATTCATTAGTGAAATGCTAGCGAGCCGAAAATAATTAGAGAGGATCAAATGCGATGATCAATTCTGAACGAATTCTATGGCATCGATAAGAGTACCTTGTGCCGGGTTCCACATAGCGGACGGCTATTCGAGCTTGGGGCCGAAGGACTGTGTGATAGAAAATTAACTTGAGACGAACGCGTCTCGAAAACAATTGCGACTTAAGTAGCCGAGTGGCGCGGTTAGCGTTGCTTCTGACGTAGGTGACGTGAATATCTCATGATAAGTTATTAGTTTTGTGAACACCGAAGTATTTGTACGAGGTGACATGCTCTAGTGGGACACCGTTAATATTTTAGACAGAGGATTTGGGGGCGATTAGAAATACGGAAAAGTGTCATGCACTTACATTAACTAATATTAATATTCAATAACCATCTAATAAACCATATAAAGAAATTGTCGAGGTCAGGTTGGAGAAGAGAGGATGACCTTCGTTAATTATTTCGCTGTAAAAAACACTGTCGTCAGCATATATCTTTATTGATGATCTGAATGTCAGCGAGAAGGTCGTTATTATAGAGTGAAGAAAGGAAAGGGCCTAAACCAGCACCCTGAAGGACGCCAGACTTCACAGGAAAAGGAGATGTGGCACAATTATTAGCTGTTACAAACTGTGTGCGTTTAGTCAAAAAGCAATCAATTAATTTGATGACGTCAGGGTCAATATTTAAGGTGCTGATTTTAAGGAGGAGTAATTGATGTGGTACATTGTCAAACGCTTTTGCGAAGTCGAGGAAGCTGCACTCAAAAAACGATCCACGGTCAAGGCCTGAGGCTACGTTAGGAGTAAAGTAGAGAAGCTGCGTTTCACAAGAATAATGTCTCCGAAAACCGTGCTGAAATAGGCTAAAATAAAAATTAGACTCGAGCAATGGCACAAGATTTATGACATTTTGTAACATTTTTCTGGGGACGGTCGTTAACGAATTGGTCTATAATTAGAGGGATCTTGTGTATTGCTGGACCTGTGAAGAGGAACCATCTTCCCCACCTTGAAATCATATGGCACTGTGGAGCACTGAATAGACTGCGTGAATATGTGCGATAAAAGGACAGATAAATTGACTTCAGTGTATTTGAGAAACTTCGAGTTAATTTCATCAACTCCACAACAAGAGGAAAGCTTGAGCTTTTTGATTTAATTTATAATTCCCACAGAATCGAATAACAATATTATCCATTAGAAAGAACTCGAGGTAACGTACTTGTGCCACTGCGTGTACACAATGATCTAAAAATGACTTTGAAAGAACGTGGTTTAGCACAGCTCAACATTCTTCACTGCGCATGATGTGATCACTTGAATCCACAATAATTTTTTTTTCTTAGAAGGTTTTATAATCGTACCAAGCTGGGACGGGTCACAAACGAGAATCGATTAAAGGATATTAAGCAAAATGTGATTGGCCTCTTTGATAGCAATGCAATAACGGACAAACTTGCTTGGTATGCGCATCAGCGCGTGGGAATGTTCGTGCGTTTGGCTAAACTGAACCGCCTCCTTTTTTCTTTGTTGTAGCAGCCTTTTTAGGGCTATCGCGAACCACGGGGAACGTTTTTTTTTGTCAAAAATTGTACGATCTGTTAATCAAGGACGCTACATTCTTTTTCTTTTTTTTTAAGATATTCTCCAGTTATGCTTAACTGTGCAATCGAAAAATCCAGGAGTTTAACTTCCAGTAAATAATTCAAGTTCTTTGTTTATTAGAGTGCAATCTCCTCTTTCCTAACCTCCGATTGTCTTTTTTCTAATCTCCGAAGAAATGGAATATTATGACAGTAAGTGAACAAGGTCAGGTGCCGTCGTAAGAACTAAGTCTAGTACATTTGTCGATGTAGGACCATCTGGTGGGTTCAGTGACAAGCTGAGTGAAGTAAAATCTAAGTATAGGATTACAAAAGATATCTCGACTGACGTTGCACAGGGAGTATGATCGGTAGCAAAACAATTTATTTCAGAATGATTGAAGTAAGCCAGGGAAAATAAAGGAGAAAATGGGAGCCCTAAAACTAAGCTATTAAATACATCATGTAATTGATCACAAAAGCCGATGTTTCGCTCAGTTGTGGGTAACATACACAAAGTAGTATATTTTGGCAAGCGAGCTGAACACTAACACAAACAAGTACCAAAGGGAACCTGAGAACAACCAGATTAGATGCAAGGTCGTTAGTTATTGCAATTAAATCACCGCCTCCAGTTTTGACATCACGATCAGAGCGGTAAATAGTGTAATTCTTATTGCAGCAGTCGAAAAGTTCAGCATCTCCTATTTTCGCAGAAAGCCAAGTTTCTGTCAGAACAGCAACGTCAGCTGAACAATCATCAAGATTAATCAATAACGCTTCACGTGTATTGACGATGCCCCTGATATTAGTGAATAGAAGTGAGAAGTCACGGCCAACGTTGTTACAGTGAGCGGTCTTTAGTAAGATAAAGTCTATCCGCACCTGCAAGCGCGGAATCAAATAGAGGCTGCGCACTTTGATTCAAGTTAACATATGGAGTCTGTGGCCGACGAACGAACATAACGTTTTAATGCGAAAGCATAAACTGTCTCATGGAGCGAGCCGACGTCATCAGTTTGAAGCGCGCCTAACGGCACCTTAAATCCTTTGTTCAAGTGAAGCCAGCTCCCAGCTATGAAACCACGCGAAAAGCCTAGACAACGGCACCTAGTTTCCCCGATCCCAAAGGAGCGGAGTAAATCTGATGGATTTCGCCTTCGGTCCCATTGGCTGGCGCGCGTCGATGAGGCTCCCATTGGCCGCTGCGCGCGTCAGTTTCAACGACCGCCGCCCCATGGCGCTGCGTGTCTGTGCCACGAGCGCGCCTGTAACACGAAGCGTCCAAGGTCAGAGCTGCGAGAAGAGCTGAGAGAGCGCTCGCTCGGCCGACGCAAATACGCCGCAAACGAAACACGGGAGCGGACGAGCGGCGTGCATGCTTTCGCATTCACAACTCATAAGAAGTGCTTAGGTGTACCTAGAGCCTTTTATTGTTCATATATAATTTATTATAACGCATGATAAACTATTGGGCGCTCTTTTCCAAAATCAAACAGAAGAAGAAGAAGAAATAAATGGTGTTATGAAGAATATGGATAAATAAACAGTTTTTCCGCAAGGTCTGGTCGCCCTACAAAAGTCTTCGTTCACGAATGCCCCTAATTTTTTAGTGTTTTTTTGATGCCAGATTGCTTTCCCCAGTGGCGTCACGAGGGTCATCGGCACCGGGGCGGTAGCCCGCCGCGACCCCCCCCCCCCCACCGCTCTCGCGTGGCCCGCCGCAACACCCCCCCTGCTCTCGCGTGGCCCGCCGCGACTCCCCCCCCTCCCCGCTCTCGTGGCTCGCCGCGACGCCCCCCTGAGCGCTGCACCCGGGGCGGTCCCCCCCCGCCCCCCCCCCCTTGTGACGCCACTGGCTTTCCCGAAATTTAAACGAACAATAACTCGCCTACATTTCACAGGATCAATTCTTCCTAGTCTCTTCGCACGGAAAAAACCGTCATCACTATTGGCCCCGAGCGGGACCGATTGGAGCGCTGCGATCGCTCGACCGTGACGTAGGATGGAGGATCACGTGATAAGGCCAGCTATTCCGCCTTGCTTTGGTCGGGGCCTTCGGAAGCCCTTCAATCGGTACTTTCGCATTTTTTCTGTGTTTGAAGCTTGATCAGTACAGGCGTGGATCGGCTTCGTCAGCTGTCGAGCTCAGGGAGCAATGGTAAAGTACTGTTCGGGGCCGCAATGCCGCAGTTACGCGACCGACCCAAATATCAGATACCATATCTACCCCAAGGAGAAGCATTCCAATATGATTCATAAAATGTGAGCAGTCTCACCCTGCGTGGCAGTACACTTTCTCATACAGCTTCAATATTATTTGAACAATGGGGTTAAAATATATGTACAAGTTGGCGTCACGCAATGCAAGTAGAGCTGAGTGCTAATAGACTTGAAACAGTGATTTACAGAGGGTAACAAGCCATAGAATTTCACTGACTATTTTAATGCAAACATCACTCACAGCTTAGTGGTATTTAAGCAACCAGCAGCATGCATAAATGTGAGGGTGTTACGTGGCTTTATTTATTTTACTTTAAAAGATTGCTGATGCAAGTAGCTGCACTCGTATTAGCAAGTAATATTTTTATTTTTTGTAACCTATCTGCCTACCTTGTAGAACCCAAATCAAAACAATTCTACAACTCTAATACAACTTAGCTACAAGAATATGTGCATAATCTTTCTTTACAAAAAGAAAAACAGCGATGATTGTACCACGAACTGTCATTGGCCTTTGAATGGTCTGATATTAGTTTATGAAATTAAATGTTATCAACAGGCTTTAATATTTGTCGCTCGAATATTCCGACATCGCAGAAAAGTTACAAAACCTGTGCTTCAAAAACCTAAAAAAAGAAAAAAAAATTAGTTGCATTGTAATGATTTTTTAGACTCGCGACTTGGAAGCGAGCATGTTACCACTGAGCCACGATAATTTGTTTTCTTTATTCCTGAGCTACGATAACAACGGGAGACGACCGATTATATTTGGAAAAAGGCGCTTCACTTCACCGTTCATCGCAAATCGCAATCTCTAAAGGCCGGTTGAGACACTTGCGTTCATGAGTGCGTTTAACTGCGGCGTGTTGAGAGACCGAAAGCGAGACACCGGCACATCTGTGCTTCGTATGAAGCGTGGAATCCAATTCAAGGAATCATGTTTGCACGGATCAGGCAGCAGGGATGTCCTGGTTTCTCCGCAGCAAAACGCAGTCAAACGCAGTCAAAACGCAATCAAACGCAACTGTCTGAGTGCTCCAGTTGTTTCGCTCCCGGCTCTGGCCGCGAGCTCGATCGATTTTACAGCACCCTGGCCGGTGGTTACATACAACCTAACCAAGTAATGATACACGGCATGTTCCTTCACCCATGCTTTGCAGGAGCTCGATGGGACACCGACGTTTCTTCCATCCAGCTCGTGCGGGTACGAAGTGAGTGCCGACGTTTGGAGTACGAATCCAATGAACGTGTAGCAATCCTTGTCCAGCTTCTTTATTCTACAAAACACGTGTCCCGCTTCAAGAACACTTTCGCCCTCAAGCAGCAGGCGGGACATTTAGTGGGCCTTGTCCACGGACGCATTGATGCTGCTTACAGACAGCACAACTGAAAGAGGGTACACAGTTGTAACGAAGTGCCTTGATCGAATAGAAGTTAAAAAAAATCGCCTACTTTCAACGGTAGGTCGCACTTCGTAAGCATTCATTGCGATACGCGAGACAGCCGCCGAAAACGACAAATTGACCCGTACCCTCCGCCGCGCCAATGCCACGCCGCCGCGCTTCCGTGCAACAACCGTTTCCCTGCTCGCCTGCAACCGGCTCACCGGCTCCCCGGAAGCATTCGTACGTGTAGCCGATTTAGGAACTCGACTGGGTCGAGTGGCGAAACGGAAGCATTGGGTTAAAGAAGCCTTAAACACTCGTAGTATTAAAGAAAGTGAAGACCGAGACACTCCATTCTTGACGCAGAGTGCCGGAAACGGTCACGTGATCCCTCATCCTACGTCACGACGATAGGCCCGTCAGGTGGCGCTACGCCATGTTCTCGGGGCTAATAGTTTCCAAGTTTAAATTTAGGCCGGCACTCAGAGTCGCACAAATTTTGTCTTCGGACTCTGCCCACTCTCGGAGGCGCTGTCAAAAATACCATTCAAAATTATAAGTTTTTTTTTTTTTGCGTGAGCGATTTTTATAGATTGTTAAGGCGTCGGTTCAAGACCGCTACTGGTTGGCAATGACTCGCACCCGATTACCCTTCAGAGAAGCGAACACTTCTTTCTACTTCGTAAAGACTGCGTCGGCGATCTGTTGCTGAGGAGAAAATGTTGCATCTTTTACTTCGTCGAGGGATGTCATAATGTGTGTTCATGTTTCACATTCACCTAAGCATGCAATGACCTTATTAAAGAAAGCTGCTAATTGTATTGTTTCCCAAGGTCCTCTTTAGGAGGCCGGGATTCAATTCTGTGTGACCAGACATAAACAGCAGCTTCATTGCATGAACAAACTCGCAGGTCAAAGAAAACGCGTGGGCGCAAAAGTAACAGCGCGTAAACATTACTTGGCCGTTTGCAATAAAGGAAAGGGGCTGAACCCAACTGCACTAGAGAACGGAAAGTTATGACTGGTGAAATCATTTGAGATATGCGGCTACCTTTGATTCGCACTTTCATTCTTTCATCACTTTCATTCCACGCGTGATGTGACGTTTTATGTGACCGTTGTAGGTTGTTTTGAATTCCCGCGCTAGGTCATGTGCCTGTGACCTCATAACCCTATCGACCAATCAGGATTTTCCCGTCACGCCACCGACGCGGGATTTTCTGCAACGCGAGCTCCTTAACGCTACTCGTTAAAATGGAAATAACGTAGTTTTGTGTTGAGTGCACGAAAAGCTGAGTGTTGCCGCTCATGTTTTCTCACAATCCGCGCGATTCCCGCAGGAAGAAAGCCGGCAGCTGCTGGAACGGATCTCCGACACCGGAGGCGCCGCCCTGAACGTGCAGGAGTACGTGCTGCCCAGCATGTCCAACAACGTGGCGGCCCTGGTCTTCGGCAGCGGTCTCCCCTACGACGACCCGAGGCGCAAGCGTCTGGACTACGTGCTCAGCGAGGCCGTGGCTGCCCTGGCCGCGGGCTCCTTCGTCACCGTGCTCCCGGCCCTGCTGGACAGGATGGTCGGAAGATTGCCCTTCACGCGCCTTGGGACGATCCGAAGGACACTGCGACAGCTGCTGGACTTCATCAGGTTAGGGAGTAGCCCCAAGGAGAGCTGAATATGTATTTCAGATTTTAAGAAAATTACCTATTTACGACCTGTAAAGCGTAGGAAACTGGCATAACCAAAAAAAAAAACATTTCTATAGATTGTTTTTTATGTGAGTCGTTCAGCAAGGGTCACTCGACTCTGACAACACCGTAAAATTATTGCTGTACGAGAGGGGTGGCCAAACTGAGGCTCGCGAGCCGCATGAGGCTCTTCGCATGTCCAAGTAAGGCTCGCGACTCCTTGGTAGGTGTACCGCCCCTCTCCCTATCCCGAAAAAATCGGGGGAGAAAAATGTAGAATTAAAGACAGGTTGCATTATATTTGAGACAACATGATAGATGCTCAACCTGAGTCGGACCTGGCTAGATCAAAAGACAAAGAATATCTTGCCAAGGTTGGAGTACTTGGGATAGATTCTCTGTCTCTGTTTAAAGGTATGCGAGAACTCATGCCATGTTTCGCGTTTCTGAACGAAAAGTTTGTGGTTGATGTGTGGTTGTCCAGCAATCAAAAGCATTTCACCAGATTTAGGAGTGTTCGAAGTAAAGGATGTCTCAAGTAGCGGCCAGGCTCTTTAAATCATTCGCAAAAATCGGTTTCTTAACCTATCGCTCTACGATTTTGTGCAACGTTGCCCACAGGTGGTGCATGTTTTCTATAAAATTTGCAACGGGCGAAGTTACCTGAGGAAAAAGTAAAAAAAAGAGAAAAACTTAACTCCTATGGAAACGTGGCGACGCCACTGGTCTTCAAACAATAGGGCGCCGTTTGGCACGGGAGGCAAGAGATGGCGCAAGCGGTCGCGACGCCAACCGCCGCCAACGAACAAGCATACGGTGCCGAGAGCCGGCGTCTTTAGCGGACGGCTTCTTTCGACTCAAAAGCGGCGCGCGTTCCGCAGGTGGCGACAGTCACAGAAACGAAAACAGTCACGGTCACAGCAAGGAACTGCAATGCATACAAACATAAGTAGCCCCCCCCCCTTGCCCCCCCCCCCCGAAAAAAAAAAGAAAGAAAGAACAGTAAAAATAATTAGACAAGCTAATTTTTTTATTAAATATATGCCCATTTAATGTGTTTTCTTTGTAAGGATGATAAAATCATGCATTAGCAACTGACATTGAAAAAGCTCGTGCCGCTTTTGAGTCAAAAATATTGTCTGATATTTGACGCCGGCTCTCGGCGCCGTATGCTCGTTCGTTGGCGGCAGTTGGCATCGCGACCGCTTGCGCCATCTCTTGTCTCCCGTGCCAAACGTCGCCTTATTGTTTTGAAGAAGGATGGCTTCGCTGCGTTCGCATGAAAGCTAAGCCTTTTTCTTTTTACTTTTTCGTCAGATAATCCGCTCTTTACAAATTTTATAGAAAAAAATTCACCATCTGTAGGCAACGCTGCACAAAATCGTAGCACGATGGGTTAAGAAACCGATTAATGGGGTCAATTTAAAGAACCTGGCCGCTATTCGAGACACCCAGAACTACAGGGTGTCCCCCCAAAAAATGTAGAGATCGTTTTGTTATGCATATTTACCGCAAAAGTAAACTACGCATTGCTAAACGTTAATTCTCCACCCAAATGTGGCACTAGTGGTCCGAACAAGAGACCAACGTCTTACAACTAACCGTTATATTATTAAAAGGTTATGAGTAATTTTATTCAAATTTTTAATGGGAAAATGGTAATCGAATACATGGAGCTGATTGACGCCATTTACCAAGAAGGCAGGGTCCCATTTTTTCAATTGAAATGTTTCGAAATTAAGTTAACTTTTTAATAAGAAAACGGTTAGTCCTGAAACTTTTGCATCGCTGGCGAAAGTTTAGGCTGGCGAAAGTGGCACATAAGCGTATCGTAGCATGTCATATTATGCAACAAGACATAACGGGTGCTGTGACGTAAGCATAGTGGATCCATGATGAATCGTGATAGATGAGATGACGTAGTCATGTTGGTTCCATGATGGATCCACCATGCTTACGTCACTTAACCAGGTATGACTTGTCCATGATACGATAATTTACGATATGCTTCCATGTAGCTTTCTTCATCATAATCACGTTATGCAAATTTCCTAACAGTGTACCATTGGGCAGAGGCTAAGCGTTAGACGATGCGTGGTTTAATTTTGAGGTGAAAAAAACCAACGTAAATATTTTTGGAGACGCGTACGGTGTACTTGAACCCCCAAAAGACGAAGGGCTGAAAATGATCATACGGTCTTAGGAAACTGCGAGGCTCTGGCAGCAGGTTTCAAAAGCAACGTGTCAAGACTGAACGAGAAATATCCGTCGATGTTCAGGTCAACGTACTCCTTGCGCACTCATTAGACAAGAAAGGCGCTAAACTCAAAAAAATCCTGCGACCGTAACGGACGAATACCTAACTGAAGGTTAAACCTAAAGCGGTTTAGAACTCGATGCCATTGCCTCAGAACTGGACTTTATCTTACTCCAATGTTTCACAGTCTGTATGTACAGATGTGTAAAACATGTGCTTTTCACCAATTATGTCGAAAACAGATGGACTCGTGTCTTTTATTTCTTACTGCTGATGTACACTGCGCCACACTGTAGGCACAAAAACAATTTTGAAATCTAAAAGCGCCGAAAAAAGACAAGGGATAAGAGGAAGGATTTTGCCTTGTGTTGTACCTCTTCGTCTTAGTCCTTGTTTTTTTTTTTTTTTTTGTGAGACCTCTACATTTCAAAACTATGAACAAACTGGCGCAACTATCCACTTGGCCCCGAACATGACATTGGCGTATTGAGTGACACTAAACGTTATAGCTTAAATTGTTTCCCCAACTGAGACCTTTACGGAACTCTAGTGATTTTTATGGCAGCTGTTTAGTTTTAAGAGTAAAAAGAGGAGAAAAGTGGCGATCGCGTGCTTCCGCTAGCAGTGTCGCAATGTCTGCCAACCCTTGCTTGAGCCTCCTCGCAGTCGGCGGTGTTGTTAAACATTAGTAAAGAAGGCAGTTTTGTGCAATCTTCACCGCTGAAATAGATCCCGTTCCCGGTAGCTGACGCCATTTATATTCATGTATTCGCATTCCTATCCGGCGATTTCTTATGTTGCCACTATCGTAATGCACCCCAGTGCCTGAATCCTCTCCGACCCCAGAACACGTGAATACGTGTTTCATCTCAAACTAAAGAAGAAATGTAGAGGTCAGAAAGGGTCTTTTCTTTTTCAACGTATTTTTCTCCATTTCTGTCATTCAGCTTGGCTGTCTTTGAGTTTTCTGTGTTTCTGTCTTCCCTTAACTGAAACGTGTATTTATACCTAGCCCTGGGGAAAATTTTGTGTTTTTGTGTGTGTGTGCCTGCGCGTGCGTGCGCGCGCGTGTGTGTGGGCATGTGCGTGTGCATGCTCGAGTGCGTGAGTGGGTTTGTCTGTAAGGGCAGATGTGTATCTTATGCTTTCCTATATTCAACCACCGTGGCTTTTTGACCTGCATATCACTACATTAATTTGCTTTCGCGGACCGCACTCAGCACGCAGGTCGAGGAACACTTAGCAAGCGGAGATGAACAGAAAGATCGAGACTTCATCAACGGGTACCTCGAGAAGATTCAGGAACATCAGGATGATCCTAATTCAAGTTTTAACAGTAAGTGTACAAAACATTACTACCGGTGCATCTTTGTTAATATAGCACCATCCTGTCTTCTCTCTCTGCACGACAAACACTGATCATCCCTTTAGCTTGCTCAGTGTGCAACCACACAGGGATAAATCACGCACCCTTTTAAGGATCTAGTCAGCCTGTGGACAGTGTTCTCAGATACGGAACCTAGATATTGTCCACAACCTTTGTTACTTGTCATCAACTCCGAGAAAAAACAAAATGTGGCGTAAAAACCTACTGGCGTACAATAAAAAAATAATTTTTGCCAATTGACAAAGACGCGGTGTCCGTAGCCTCTATGAGACTGATCTACAGGAATAGTCTTTGTACTACACAGTCGAACATCTCTCCAAGTGCAGGCGACCCTGCTGTGCATGACCAGAACATATTACAATGCAATTCGCCGAAAGAAGTTTGGCTATCGCCGCCCGGTAGAATGTTTTCAGAACTTAGGGTGAGGACACTACAACTTCCTCTGTTGGTGCGAACACGTGCAATGAAAATGCGCCATGAACATTAAAACACAACCGCGTAGGTAGAACATGCACTCCCGATAGTGAGAAAAAGCACAAGCGACCCTAGCGAGCTTCTCACCGCGAATGCATAGTAAACTGGAGAAATGGTTGCCCAGTATCAAATAATACCTAGTCCCTTTCGAGCTACGCGTGCCACGCTTTGACACCAGGAATTCAACGCCTTGCAGCGAACGAGACTCTCTGGAGGCTCCTAATCTACGCTATTTATGTACGCAATTTACATTCCGCTGAATTGGTCGTCGTAGTGTGGCATGACTGGATCGCCGAATCGCGGTACAAAGACAAGCACCGTGACGATGCAGTTTTGGTTTTGGCGTTGTTTCATTGGCACCATAGGATTGTGGCGTCGGCTGCGCACAGAATTAAAGTGAACCTGAGTTTATAATGTCAGTCCTGCCTCTAGCGGGTGCTGCATCAGTCCCGACGGCAGGTGTGAGCAGCCACCTGACCATAGCGACAACACATGTCGCTTTTGACGGACGTCTCGGTCCGAGTCTCGGTGCACAAAGAATGCAGAGCGCAAGTTCGTCTGCTTTCTTTTTGCAGGGGTTGTGGTGACGTCACAACGACGCCGAGCTCTGATTGGCTCTGATTGAAGGATAGTGGGTAGACCCCAACGCCAGCTGCCTTGAGGTCTACCCACTATCCCTCCATCAGAAGCTATCAGAGCTCGGCGTCGTTGTGACGTCAAAAGAAGCAGACGAACTTGAGCTCGGCATTGGCCCGATATCCACCGAAACAAAACAAAAACGGGCGTGCGCTTTTTCGGTGCATCGCTGCCGACCGAGTTGAAAGGCGGTAGAACTTTCCGAAGGCTATATTTTGGCGATTAAATTGCGATTAATCCCAGAGTAGCAAACTATATTGCAGAAAATGTTCGTACGTTTCGATTCGACGAATGTGGTCACACTTTGAACGTCGCCGCTTCAGTTCGGCTTTCTCTTCTTCAGTTCGGTCCATTTTCCTGCGAGGCATTCTAAAGATTGTAAAGACCGCGGCACATTCAGGAAGCGCCTCGTTCCACGACCCGCGCATGCGCGCGATACGAAGAGGATAACGTAACATACGAGCTATCGCTTCGCAAGTCTCCCCCTCGGCACTGGGGTCAAGCGTCAGGCTCGACATCTGGGGGTCGTGGATTTGAATTCTCCTTGGGGGACGCTCGGAATTTTGTTCGTTCTTTATACAAGGCCATACCGTACTAATTTACAATTTTTGTCTCCTGGAGATTCCGGTCACTCAGAGGTCTCTACATTTGCCCACTTTCTCACCAGCCTCCCCCTGTGGCCGAATGCATTTGTACCACCGGTGTGGCAGCCTCTCCATGGCCTTCTGAAACCACTTTGTGGGAGTACCTCACTCCCACACTGAAACATCTGCTTCCAGCTTAGCAGTGACCGCGAAATGGCATCCTCGCAGATGTTTTTTGGGGGGATCGGTGGCCGAGTGGTCTAGCGCACTCCAGCTCGGAGCACGTGGAGCGAAAGCTCGCCCTGCAAAACCCAGGATCCTGGGCTCAATCCCCGCTCCTGCCCGTTTCGATCTGGTAGAGCATCGTACCGGCGTGCGGTCGTGTATCACTATACTGCGTGGTGCACGTTAAAGACCCTAGGTTAGCGGTTGTACCGCACTGGCTAAATTGCTCATCTACAGCTGAGACACCAGATGCCACCGAGGCAGACTAACTTCCCGCTGTATAAACATACACACTACAATTTGCTTTGCAGATGTTTTTTCGTGCCCACAATAGGGGATAACCACTGGGGGCCCGGTGATACCAATGCGTTACCAAACGTCTGACAGGTCGAACAACGTGTCATAAAGACAGCCGAAACCAATCAGGCGCCAGTCAATCACTGCGTCATGTGCATTCACATGTGATTGACCGGCGACTGATGAGGTTCGGCCGTCTTTTTCGCACGTTTTAAGACCAGTCAGATGCATAGTAATGCACGGGTATAACCTGACCGGGCCTCCAGTGGTTATCACATGTCGTATGACATGGAAAGCACCCTGGGAGGACGAACTTTCGTGGTCATTTATAAGCTGGAAGGCAGCTGTGTAGGTGTGAGTGTGATGCACTCCCATAAGGTGGTTCCAGCAGGGCATGAAGAGTCTGTTGCACATGTGGTGCAAAGGCATTCGGCTACAGGGGGAGTATGTCGAGATGCATGGTGGAAATGTGTACCGACCACTAAGCGAACGGCTTCTCCAGCATAAAGATAATAAATTGTAAATTGATATAGAACGCTCCTGGTAATTTATTCATTTATCACTCTCCCGCGCGTGCGGACGTGCTTCTTGTTGCGGGTGCGCATTTTCGGAGCAGAGTGCTAAGAAATGCCCACATTTTAAACGTATTTTCATACCCTTCTCACAGGAAAAATGATATGCCGGAGCATCGAATGATCTTATATGATTGGCCAGTCAGCGCCCACCTTTCCTGGGGCACCGCGGTGCAAGCACGACGTGCACAGTCAGAATCGCGAGCGGGTTGATCATCCGATAAAACTGACTACAAAACATTGCCGTGTGGTAGGGCGAAGGCTATGAAGGCTTTTTCAAGAATGACCGAAGTACTGCTGTAAAATATTAGCTTGTAAACTTTATTGTCCTTATTAAACCGGCGATCTTTTGAGCTATCCAAACTAAAACTCATTTTCCTAATAAGCAGGCTCTACGCTTCCCGGCATGTTACTTATAATTATTTAATCCAAAATAGCTATTAATTAAAACACCAAAAAAAGGTTCAGCCAAAACCTGTGTTAATATTTTCCCGCGTTTCCAGTGAGGTGACGCCACATGTTCTATAAATTTTTAAGTCTAGCAGGCAGTTTAAGAAACACTGTATTTGTGTGCATTTCGGCTTCTTTTCGCTGCCATGATCTTCCCCTGCTTTCATTTCAAACCATAAAACGTCTTGTAATCCTTTCGATACAAGCCGCACTGCCCCTAAATTACATCTCACGTCCCGTTTTCGGTGTTGCCTTAAGAACTTCTCAGCCTGTCAGATGAAATTTAAAGATTTATTACCTTTGTGAAAAACAAAAACAGACTATCGTAACTTGAAATGTGGGTTATAGTTCAGATGTGTCGAATAAAGTATTGAACCAGTACTGAGGAAAATCAGTGACTCGAAATTTACAGGTCACGGATAATCGGATGCTTCATGATCAAGGATATTGTATTTTCAGTGGAGCACCTCATCGGAACCGTGCTGAACTTCTTTGGTGCCGGTTCGAACACGGTAGCCCTGAGCATCCACTGGCACATGCTGAACTGCGCCAAAAACGCGGACACAGTGCAGTCCCGGATCCAGAAGGAGATCGACGACGTGGTCGGTTCCGAGAGGCGTCCCACCTGGGCGGACCGGACACGGATGCCCTTCACAATGGCCGCCATCTGGGAGATGTACCGCTGGAAGACCATCAGCCCTCTGGGCATACCACGGGGGTGAGGACCGATGCGAGGCGGCACTTTAGCGACGGTGCGCCGCAATGGCTTACGAATGGCGCGTACAAAATTCTGTTGCGGGTTTGTTTAGACAGCGTGAAGTCAGTCAGCCCCAATGGACGTCTGGTTTCACCGCTGTACGTGAGACATCTTGCCAGCGCAGTACGACTGCTCGTCTGGGGTCTTTAAAGGCCGACGTACACTTCGCGCTTCCCACTTTTGCCCGCCTCCTCCTTTCCTATATCCTCTCCACTTTTTGCCTTGCCCCTACTTGGCTCCCCTCGCAGCCTAGGAGAGGGAGCGCTAAGAGGATTGTATTCCCTGCAGAAAACCTAGGTAGTACGTCGGCCTTTAACGTGCATCACGCAGTAGAGATATACGACCGCACGACGGTAGGATGCTCTTTATGGGGCTCAAAGTGGACACTTTGAGAGAAAGTGGACGAAATCGCAAACCGCAGCCATTGGTCAGCACCGTTCTCCGATTGGCCAGTGTCGAGGTCCCTCGCGGCGCTGTCCAATCGCGGTAGTCGGCGATCTCGCAGACTTTTTTGTCCTTTTGTCCAGTGTCCAACTTAGTGTCTCACGTTGAATCTCTCAGATGGGAGCATTGAACCCAGAATTCCTGGGTTCTGTAGCGCGAGCTCTCGCTCTGCCTGCTTCGAGCTAAGCTTCGTTAACACAATCACGGCTGCTGATCCCCCTAGAGGAAAGGAGGGGACATGACTCAAGCGGCAGACATATCATTTTCAAAGGTAGGCATTTTTTTAGCCGCTGCACTCAGATTACGCTCGCTCAAGTTTGGCGCAACAGAAAAAGCATGCGGAATTTGTAGGTGCCCTAAATCCCGTCGTAATAATGACTGTAGTCCCGTGCAATTCGTCACAACTGCTTCGATCCCGACGAGTAGGCGGCGACAACCGCTAGGTGGCAGCGAACAATGAGAGAGCCTGTATTACAGAGTATAGCCAACTGCTCTATCGGGGTCACGTGATTCATGGGCCGCGTTTGGAATACGACCTGCAGGTGACCAACACGTTGGTCGTCCGCGAAGCGTCTCCACCCTTCCACCTTTTTTCCTCCTAGCCACGCGATAATGCAGAGCATGCGCACTTGCGATCAATCTTCGATGGAGGGGTCCGCCATTAAACTGCAAGCGCTCCCCATGGTTTGAGTTGAACCCTCTCTGCAATCTAGGCTCTCTTCGAACAATAAGGGACGGAGGCGACACCGCGGCCTGCTCCTTTCCTTTGGCGTCTGGCGAATTCTAAGTTTAAGCAGGATTTGGGCAACGGAAGAGGAGATTGTTTTATTTATTATTGTTATTTATTTACTCCTCGCCTCGTCGAGGCTGTAGCAAGAGCGGTACGAACACAACACACAATAATAAAAAAAACTTTCAGCCTTTCCACTCTGGTGAAGAAGCAAGAGCAGCGGAGCTGTAGCTTCTGTTCTCGGTGGTGGCTTTCCAGGCAAGCGATCTGCTCTTCTTTCGCAGGGAAATCGGAAGCGCTTGACGCAGTGGAACTTGAGGCAATAGCGGTCTCGCGGCGGTTGCGGAATCATTCGCGCTGCTGCGCACATCGCCACTCGTTCCGTCCCCGCTCTCCTTCCTCCGAAGAAATGTTGCCACCATCTATGCGCGCCAAGCGGACAACGCCGGGCAAGCAGACAACCGGCAAACACAACACTCTGGACAGCTACCGCCATCTATGAGCGACGGTGGCAACCAGAGTGTTGTGTCTGCGACAGGTGCCGACATTTGTTTGGTACCGGACACGCTCCTGAGGAATCTGGCCCTTACAAGCTCTGCTGCAAAAAGTGCCATCAAGAAAAATACAAAAATCTAGGCAGCGCTCTGCTGAACCGCGATGCAGTCAAAAGTTTTTCAGTGAAGCGAGGATGCTGGGTCATCAGCACCGCCAGAAAACGACAGCAAGATGACTTGGGAATTACAGCAAAATGAAATCAGTGACAACACTGAAATAAGAAAGGAGAAAATAAACAATAAAATGTGAATGCAATTTATATTCCATATGATATAAAAAAAGGGGCGCAATGCCGACAACGTCAACTGGCAATAAATTCCACTATGGAAAAGTTCGTGGAAAAGATTTAAGGGTAAAATGCATTATTTGTAGCAGAAAGCTCCCGAATTGACAGATGATGTGATGAAAATAATCCCTGGAGAAAGGGAACAAGAGGGATAAAGGACAAACATTGCATTATAATCAGATGGTGTAATCTTGTTTGTTTTTCTTTTGGAGGACTGTCATTAAAATTGCTGTCAAATCAATCTCAGGGGCGGAGTAGGCTTTTACCTTTTCAATGATATTTTTTAAGCTAGACTTTCTGAGGACTTGGAACTCTTAAAATATGATTTTTATGACAAGAAATGCAGGTTTTGGGTGAGATTTGCAAATGCGATAGGCCCGTCCTGTCTGTCATCTTAGAGCGTTTATTGGTTGCTTGCTTCTAGGGCCACAGAAGACACTCACATCCGGGGCTTCTTGATTCCCAAGGGAACGGTGGTCATTGCCAACCTGTGGGCAGTCCACATGGACCCCAAACTTTGGACGAAACCCGATCAATTTGATCCGACGCGGTTCATGGACGAAGAAGGTCGGGGCGTCCTCGCCAAGCCTGAATACCTCATCCCTTTTTCTATTGGTAAAGATCAGCGTACTACTTTCCTCAAATAAGCAAACACTAGTGGTTATGTTTGTATTCTGCCTCCGTGTCAGTGTGGTAATTCCTAGGACATTCACTGCACTAGGGGATGGGTAATTCCCATCCTCTAGTGCAGTCAGGTGTCTTGCATTCAATGTACGCGATAAATAAACCTGTAAACCTTAGTTTGGGAACAGATGCTTGGCTACTTTTTTTTTTTTTTCAGGGGCGCTCTGACGCGCTTATGTTTCTTCATAACGGCTCTGAAAATATTATGCTGGCTTATTGCAGCCATCTTCGATTACCTCCGTGATTTTTCTGGGCTTTCAGTCAGCGTAAGAAGTTAGCACTGTCGACAGGGTTAATGTGCAACGATTATTTTTATCCATTAGGCTTAGGCGAGGCGAGCTGCTCCGTAGTTTCTTCACAAAGCAAACATTAGTAGCACATTATCCATCGCCGGACTTTGTTTAGTGAGATTTCTTGCTCTAAGAATCACGCGGATTGTTTTGCATCGCAATGCAACTCGAAATCATTTAGGCCGTAATCCCAAAGCTCAACGATTAGACAGGAGACACGCTGTTCGTTGCAGACGTAATGAGGAGTTTTAGAGAACCGTTTTTGCACATCCAATACGGTACGTACCGGTGGGCCCTCAGGTACGAACTGCGCATATGAGAGTCTTTTGGGGTAGCGCATGCGCAGTGCGTACCGGAGGGCCCATCGTACAGTATCGGATGTGCAAACACGGTTCCCTAAAACTCCCTATTGACAGAAGTATCTGAGGATAAGCATCAATCATGTCCGAATCATGCTTATTTCTTGCATATGTCTGCGTCGAACATTCTGCAGACAGTTTTTGTATGGCCATTATGACATCACGCAAGGAAGAGCCACTCCTGATACTCTGCAGACGGTCTTTTGTATGATCAATACGCAGTGTGACCGCTGTTTTAGGAAGCAATAAGATACGATACGCCTTTTTTTCATGCAGGTAAACGCATGTGCCCCGGAGAAACTCTGGCCACCGTCGAGATCTTTGTGTATCTGACGAGCTTGCTGCAGAAATTCAGGGTCCTTCCCGAAGAGGGTCACAATGTTTGCTTGCACAGCGAGACAACGTCCTTCAACATCCCCAAACCTCAGAAACTGCGATTTCTTCCCCGACATTAATAAGGAAAAGGAGAAAAAACTGTGATGGGGTGACTAACTGGGCTAGTTGGTGATGGTTAAACATGATGACAGAAAGAGCACAAAAGGAACCAAATATAAGAATAAACGCAATACAAACAGACGCTGGCTCACAACTGACGTATTTAGAGCGTCTGCAATGGATTCTGGAACTGTAAAACGAGCCGTAAAAGTCGGCGCCCACGGAGAGGAGTTCCCAACTTGCACCGAATATGCATCTCAAAGCAGGGCTCTCTTCCTATGAAATATAAGAGCAACGAACTTGTCCGGGTCAATAGCCGTCGTGTTCACAAATGAACAAGTTAGCAATGGCTGTAGCTAGTGGCGCCATCTACCGATAAGTGCAGCGAGCGGACGGGAGAGTGTATCATCTGCTCGCTGAGCCTATTGGAAGATGGCGCCACAAGCTACAGCCATCGCTAACCTGATCGTCGGCGAACACGACCGCCAATGGCCCTGGTAAGTTTGTTGCTCCAATTGTTTACACGAAGGGATCCTCGCCTTAATACTTGATCAGGCAAAATGCACCACCCAAGTCGGGATTCGGGAAAATTTTGAAATTTTATGTCGACAGGCCTGACTTGTACATAGTTCAACTACTCTACTCAAGTTACTGTTGTTTAACTACTTCTCTGAGTAGTTTAGTAACTTGCAATTACATTTTTATTTCGGTAATTAGTAGTTTACTTTAATTACTTTTTTAAGTAACTTCTACTCAAGTTACAAATTACTTTCGAATTTAAGTGGTTGTTTTGCCTATCAACAAACATTCCTGCGCAAAGGAGATAAGATGTTGGAAGATCAGCTAATATTTGCAAAGAGTGGGAAGCATGTGGCGTAGGAAAGGGGGAAGGAGAAAATGGTTTGGAGAGTCTGAAACCCCCCCCTCCTGTCGAATTTTCACAAGCCGCCCCCCCCCCGCCCCCCCGCCCACACACACACACACTGCAACAACACTGCTACGAGGCGCGGGGAGCGAACAGACACGACGCAAGAGAGGCCGAGTAACTGCGGGATTAGCGCTGAAGACTGGCGTTTCTCTGTGTCCCGAAGCTCAAGGAGACTTCGACCCGTTTGAAGAAAGGGCTGGTTCCCGCTTCTCCCCAACGTAGAAACTCTCGCCCACTACAGGAGGTGCACACACTGCATCCTCACTCAAAGGACGGCAACAAAATGCAGCACCTGCTCTGAAACCCATCTGCTGCTCCTGTAGTTTGCAGTGTTGCGCAGTTGCCACTCCGGAGTTGGAATGATTCCGGAATCATTCCGCATTTTCACGACCCCGGAATGGAATGGGAATGGAATGGTGGCAACGTAGAGGGGAATGGAATGTGAATGGAATTAGGTGCCTTTTGCCAGGAATAAAATGGAAATAAAATGGGCAAGGTTTTTGTTTTTTTAGGGTTTATTTTACGGTCAGCTAAACCGAGCCAGTCAGCGAGTTACTTGCTCAGAAATAAAATGAGCGGAAAACTTCTAGCCCGCGTGGAGCCCTAACAAACTTATACGCAAAAAAATGCAATACAAAAAAACAAGCGTCAAAGCAAAGGGCAAAGGGAAAAAGGGCGAGTATATCCGTGTTGCTGTATTTGAAGAATACAGTAATATAGCTTATTCCTGCGCCACGCACGAACTGAATATTTCTATGGTCTTATCGAACAAACACGCTGGCTGCCTATGTCCTCCTGCGCCACGCACGAACTGAATATTTCTATGGTCTTATCGAACAAACACGCTGGCTGCCTATGTCCTCCTGCGCCACGCACGAACTGAATATTTCTATGGTCTTATCGAACAAACACGCTGGCTGCCTATGTCCTAAAAGTTAAATGCAAAAAAGTTGAAAAAAGAAAACAAAAGGAGTGGATTTAAGTTTTGCTGTTTGTTGCGAGCCACGTGGTCGCGAGACCGATGTCTTAAACAAGCATTGACATATTAAGGGGCTTTCTCGATATTTGCAGTACATTGTAAATAAACACTTTGTGCCACCAGCGGTCCGCTTAGTAAAATCA
The DNA here is from genome assembly GCA_037355805.1 of Ixodes ricinus. Taxonomy (NCBI): domain Eukaryota; kingdom Metazoa; phylum Arthropoda; class Arachnida; order Ixodida; family Ixodidae; genus Ixodes; species Ixodes ricinus. Next base: position 38,522 of record JAZHYW010024790.1, on the reverse strand, counting down.
ATGCTTTTTTGAAGAATTGAGTTGTTTTTTTTTGCAATTGTTTCTGCATTCGATAATATCAGCTTTATGCTGCTTACGTAACACTGGCTTAACACAGTTGAACTAGCTGTCAAGTGCGAATTTTTAATGTTTAGTACAAGTCTCAGAGGAATGGAAATGGAACGATTCAGCCATTCCAGGAGTGGGAATGGGCCCAGAGTCTCCATTCCTAGGAATTAAAAGCAATTGAATTATCGAAAGCTCTAATTCCCCGGAATGGAATTGGAATGGAATGGGGGTGCCCATTCCGCAACACTGGTAGTTTGTGCTGTACTCCAAGAATCGCGTGCTAAAGGGCAACGCAAATATTACCTTTTTGCGTTGCCTTTCCACCCAAAACTCAGAATATGCAGATCTTCAAAGATTTAAAGATCGTTAGAGAAACCTGTAGTAACTCCCCCAACGTTTTTATATAAAAAATAATAAACTAGCAGTGTTGGGAAGTACCCTATGTACATGGTACTTAAAGTACTACTGTTTAGAAAGATTGTACTTTTCTTGAAGTAAATTCTCTGAACATGTACCTGTATTTTCCGAGGAAAGTAGAACTCCCGACTTTAATGTACATTCCCCAAATTTAAAACACAAAATGGTGGTATCGTCGTGTGAAAACGCGCTCTTTCGAGATGTCATCTGGTCATTTCTTTGTGTGAAGTAATGGCGGCTCTAAGACCGGTGGAAATAAGTGTCTTTAAGTTGATTGTGTCAAATAGCTCGTCAGCGAGAGTAAAACAACAACTCTGCGGCTACTTGACCTTATACAATATTTGCTGCCATTTCCGTAAAAACCTGATAGACCTCCGATTACCCCTGGAGCAATGCATACCAGTTAAAAAAACACTATATAGGGAATGAAGAGCATCATGAAAGATTGTGTTAAAAGGGCTTGTACTTTACCTTGAAATATATTGTATTTATATACGTTACTTCAAGCACATTGCACCTGGTGCACTTACTACTTTACTTAAAGTACATAACCTCTCATTTACTTTGTACTTTACTTCAAGTACTTTCTAGATGTACTTTACGTAACAATATAAACAAGCAAACACAGTCTAAAATACCAAGCTCAGAGGGCTAAACCTCAAAGTAGAAATGACACTTTCGCAGTAAATCATTGACCAAACAAACAAGAAAGTACAAAAAAATTAGGCACGCAGAAGCAGAACTAGCTATTAAAGCATTTCTGTGGAAAAAACAAGCCAATTTATATTTGGCTAGTACAATTTCGCTAACGGATCAAAACCTCTGTACTTGCTTTTTACCATAAAAAAAGAACATAAAAGTAACTTCAAAGTAATTCGCTATTTTTTGCGGTAATTAGTAATTGTCTCAATTACTTTCTATTTGAGTAATTTCTACTCTACTCAAATTACTTTTGACGTCAGTACTCAGTAACTTAACTTAATTACTTTTTTTGAGTAACTTGTACATGTCTGCGACAGGCACCGTTTTTTGCCGCTCGTTTTATAGTATCAAAATATAACTAATAAAAATTAACCAATTAACTTATTAGTTCAAAGAAACATACGGTGATAATTAGAAACTCGCTGAGTGTCATCGAAAACCCCTTAATCAGTCAAATTTCGGTGTGGGGGTGAGCTACACACCAAGAAGCGTCCCTGGCGCTTCGCGGCTCCGCTAACGCTGCTATTGGCACATTCTAAAAAAAAGATTGTGTAATCATACCCTTTTTTGTCTTATATAGTACACCCCAAAACTTCAGTTGGTCGTGCAGCGCACTGACGTCGAACAAAAGGCCCCAACCAAAGCTATATCGTATTTGCCCCAACTTTTATGAAGGGCTTGATAACGGTGAGATGACTTATTAAAACAGCTAAAGTACTTATCAAAGGCTACAAAAAAAAACTTGGGTTTTGTAGTAGGGCCAAGAAATCTACGATTATTTGTTTGTAGACAGTAATGCGCACATTAGCTGTTTTAATAAGTTGTACAACTCGGCTATCAAGCCGCTCGTGAAAGTTGGTAGCGTCAGTTCGACGTCAATGCGTTGCACGTTGAATTGAAGTAGTGGGGTGTCTTATACAAGAAAAGGAGTGTAAGAACATACACTTTTTTTTCTGAGAGTGCAGGGCGCGTTCACAGATGCTCCACTTCACATGAATCTGGTTTCTGCGCACGTGCATTTGCCACACTTGGCGTGGGAGCTGCGTGTATGCCCAGAACTCGTGTGGGCTCGTTTGTACACAGAGATGTCGGCCCATAGTTACCCCTCGTGTAGTAAGCGCAATGCTGGCGATGCGAAAACGCGAATGTGAAGAATATCATCCGCATGTTTACATTCCGAAATATAGTTTCATTCCTCTCAACCTTCTAGGAAGTTTTAAACGTCTTCGCTGAGGCACTTGGTATATCAGTTGTAGTCAGCGTCAGAGCCGTAGAGAGAGAGAGAGAGATTTGCCATTCATGGGAAGAATAGAAGGAAAATCAGGAGGCGCCATTGGCCGAAAGCGGGCGGGGCGTGTCCGAGGGCCTGTTCACAAATTCGAATGCGGCCAGCCAGAAGCCGCGAATCATACCCTGGCGGTGGTCGCCGGAAACAAAAGTAATGAGTCCGTCAGAATAACTCGCGGAGACTGAAAATTAGGTGCAAGTGATTTGTCGACCGCGGTCATGCAAAATGTAAATCTCTAGCAGAACGATCGACGTGATTCGTACGCCATGCGCCGAGCGGTCAAGCTTCGTCCGAGCAGAACAGAGTTTGAGCGGCACATTCGCTTCTTGCATGTTTTTGCGTGATCATAATCGGAAAATCACGTGCACCATATTTTCGAGCACGAGGAGTTACTACCTGTAAGTCTTACGCACTTAATAAAGCTGTTTCTGGTTACCACCGCTAGGGGAATATTTTCGGCATCTGGTTGGTTAAGAGAGCATGTTCTTCCCTCTATTTGCGTCTGGTGCATACCCTGGCTGTGCCCGTTCCTCCCATTCACCAAACTCTCTCTATATGCGGCTCTGGCCAAACATAATTCAATCAAACGGTTTGTGTTTGTCACCTTCGTCCGTCGCTTCCCGTTTTTTCAGAATTGTGAAATACATATGTAGTTCAAAAGCAATCGTGCCGTTGCGTTAAGTGACGTTCTTGGAGGCCAATGGGCAAGGTATTGACATCTCGCTAGTGTCTGTCGTCTATTTTTTATATGCCGCGGAGGGGAAAAATGTCCGAGACGCAATTATTCTAGCTGCGAATGTGTATGTACAGCGTACACTGATTGTGTCACTGCTCTTATTAGAGACCACACGGTGGAAGCTCTCTGCCTCAACTTTTGAAACTTACGAGAAAGAGGCTTCGGCACAAACGTCTTGTAGGCTTCATTTTTTTTTCTATTTTGTTTCACTGAAAGCATAGCTTACTAGAGGGTCCTAAAGAACCAGGTGCAATTCAGACGGACAAAATCATGGCAATGTGCCTCGATGTTGGTTGGGCAGACTAGCAGGGGAGAGTCGAAGACTGCTGGCTCTGCGAACCTAAGAAGTGTATCGAGGGGTCTTTCGTTCCTTACGTTGCATCATAACAGATCTGCCGGAAACATTCTGAGAATGTCGAGCCAATTATTTAGTTCGTGTGAGAGTATGTACAGGAGTCCTCCTCCATCCAGCTACTTTGTAAGACCTTGCAAATGTATTGGTCTTCGGTTTCGGCATATAACATGAGGATGAGAGGCATGCCAAGGTCGCTAAACTCGTCAAACAATACGATTCTTTCTGTTATGACATAGTGAGGGGAGGAGCTGAAAGATTGCTGCGAAGTTCTTTTTCCTCGCAAACCGGCAGATCCGTTTATCTTCGTGACGTTTTTCATTAAGGGAGCGAAAAATTCCTTACTAGGATGGACGGTTGGGCTAGTTGGTATACGTTCATGATGAAAAACAGCACGAAAAACACAAGGACACGAAGGAGAGAATTACACACAGGACAAGGCGCAGAGCCCCGACTTTTTCGCGCTGTTTTTCATCATGAATGTATAGATGCTTTACAAACGCGCCAGATCACAGCCGCCATTGCCGACCTTCTGTTGTCTTACCGAGATGCCGAGTCACTGCAGCTCCACAAAGGCCAACGCTGAGGAGAAGGACGCAATAAAATCTAAAATGGTAATTACCTGGCCTTCAATGGTAATAAATAAGTGAAGTAAACGGAATAAGAGGAAACAAAATCTGAAGGTCGGTTATGGCGGCGCCATTGCACAGCTGCTGCAAAGCGCCTATACCAACCAGCCCAACTGTAAATTCTAGTAAGCTTTATTTTTTCTACACCGGGCTCTTGCCTATGTCCTCATAAACTTTGTCAGACCCATTCATTTTAGCTTCCTTAATCACTGTGTATGTCTGCAAAGCCAGGGCGCAGCGCATTGTCCTATGTGTAATTCCCTCCCCTGTGTCCTTGGGTTTTTCGCGCTGTTTTTCATCGTGAAAAATTCATACCCACTCCCTATACCCTGTCTCAACCTACGATCGACTAAATTCCAACGCTACGGGCCGCCGCGGCCCAATAACGAGCCCGTTAAAAACCAAGTTGTTTCTTTGTTTCGTCGAACGTATACCAGTGCGCCAAGGACGCGTCATGCGGAGGCGAGTGTTTCGTCTGCTTATCGAGCCTTCGCGGCGGCTCCGTCTGCTTGCGACTACTGAGACTACTGAAGAGACTGAATACCGTCTGGAAGCGATGTGGCGAAGAGAACCCGGAATCAGAACCAGAGGAGTCGGATCAAGTGCTCGACATCGGACCGTATGAACGGACCACGTGCGGAAGGAAGATACAGGTCTGGGTACGTAACGTCAGTCTTGCCAGATGGTCCCACCAAAAAACCGCCAAACGGCTGGGAGGTATAGCTCATATATAGCCAAAGCCGTAAAAAAGATTATAGCGAAAATAGCCAGACTATACATAGTTCTCACGGACGTCACAGCCGAGGCTTAAGGGATATGTCAGCGCCATTGCCAGGTACTGACGTAGTTTCGGAATCGGCGCCGGCAACGTTGGCCGCTGCTGCGTTGGCTGCGTCGCTACGGCGCTTAGCGGCGCACACTGTGAACGTTGCTTTCTGTCTGTGCGAGGTCGCGGTCGCTGTGGTGCAGTCACGCCGATTTGCGCGATGTCCGGCTGACGAAGCAGAAGCAAGTCCTTTGCACAGCAGAGTAAATACAGAGCTAACTGTGGGGCTGCACCGTTTGCCAGAGGTCACAACGCGACAGTGTGAGCGTACAAAGCTGCTGTCCGAGAAACGCCGAAGCCTCCGGCTTGCTCGCGTACATCGGAAGTGTCCGTGTCTACGGTCGTCACTTAATTACCTGTAAGAGCATACGTTGCTTAACTGTACGTGGATTGCTGGATGCTTCTGTTCGCACCCTGTGCGCATTGCCATTGTTTGGTGTCTGGTATAGCGTCACGCTGCAAGGATGTGCTTTTACCTTTCTCGCGGCGTTTTTTTAACTGTGTAGTGTTTGTAGCACACTTGTGTCGATGGTGTTGCGGCGACGGCGCCGATTTCCCACCTAAGATGCTGAGAATTCTAATGCGGCAAGTACGGGTACATCGTTTTGTTTGTAGGCAAACCTTCGGCTCTCATAAAGACGCTTGTTTTATTGCCTGCCGACTCGCCTCTCTCAGCACGACGATATGTTTCGATGGGAGACGCCTCGTTGTCAGGCTCTTCACCTATCCACTCGTGACATAGTTATGGGCATCCAGGGCCTTAAAGGCCTTCATTTGTTACAGCGACACGTAATCCGTCGACAAAACCAGGTAGTTAATTATGTCCACGTGCGTCGTGGCTGGCTGCACGTCCACATCCGGAGTGGTGTCCGCGCCGACGCGTAGCGTGTACGGATCGACGCCATCGCACATCTTCACTTTAGTCTCATACCGAGCCCGTGTGAGGCCCCAAAGCTCTTCGAAATAGGAAGTGCAGAACTCATGGCGAATGGCTTTCGCCATCGCGCTGTACGGGCGATACAAATTCCGTAGCGAAGTCGCAATCGAGCGGCGCACATGCGGCGGCGGCAGCGTCCGCTTCTGCTTCTCGGCACGTGGCAATGGCGGCCGGCGGGCTGGAGAAGAGGAAGTGACGTCACGTGGAAACTATGTATAAACAAACATTTTTAAGCCTTTTATTCACAATTTTGCACACACATACAAAACACGTTACATTATCTTTTTCAACCCTCAGATGCGCCACATTTTGTGTACATTATGTCACTTGTGAATTTTTCAAAAAAAGCTCCGGAAGGATGAAAATTTGTACAACACTGACCCATTCCTTCGTAGGTTTTCAGAAATACAAAACACACAAAGACAGCTTCATAGTGAAGATCGGAGATATGATCATTTCATACAGTAAAAGAAGAGAATACAGAAGCAGAACAGTAAGAACACTGGTAGTTTCAAACCAGAACCCGAGTATCTAAGGTCCTTAGCAATGTCCCACCCGTCTCTTTTTCTTCGTGTAGAAGAGTCAATTGTTTAGCGGTGAAGCTGAGGACTTCTCATTTGTACGAACTTCGGTGCCTAAGGATTCTCACAATGGGCACCAAAGCAGCCTTTGGAGAGTTCGGTCTAGGTCCGGGTAGAAGACGTGCTACCGGCCCTGGGGTTATATCATGGTGCCTGGAGCGCCTCTTCGACTGGTGTGTTTAGCGTCCTATGCTGTCCATTCATTAAAACTGGTCCCGAAGTGGCAACAAATGACGTCATAAAAGCCGAAGTGTCATGCTGTTGAAAGTCGCGATCCTGGCGGTTGGTCGTAGAAATGTTAACGAGAAGCTGCGAGTAGCACAAGCGAACGCCAGTGTCGCTGTCGTCACGGCGTCCCAATTTCTGGCTGTCGAAGCTTCCGTGGACTGTCACACTGGAGGACGACCTGCAGCAGAACAGGCGTCTGTCACATACACCACAGCTATTGGGACGCCGCCAGGGTCGCGACCGGCGACAACATGACACTTCTATGACGTCATCAGGCGGAAATCGAGGGACCACCTTTTTTGGGCACGGTAAACACACCAGTCGGAAGAACGCTCCAGGCACCATAGTAATAGTGCAGTTTGTTTGGTTTCCACTATAGAGTTATTATAATGCACGCCAGGCACGTATCCCGGGGGGGGGGGGCCCATGGTGCCCGGGCCCCCCCCCGAAACCGAAATCTTCCATTTTGCTGGGACCTCCTCTCCCCACTCCCCCTCATACAGCATTTTGTCATGGGCGGGCCCCCCCCCCCCCCCCCCCCCGAAACAAAATCCTGGCTACGTGCCTGATGCACGCTAGAGGTTCAAGTGGTGCTAGTGTGCTGACGGAAATTGAGGCAGACAGCAAGCAGTCCGAAATTGGCTTCCGGTAATGCATTTCTATGGTAAAGTGAGTTAATTTTTTCCCTGCGCTCGATCATAAGAGCAAATACTCCAAATAATTCGTAGGTACTAGGTAGCTTGGAATATTTCTCAGTCAGGCCGACGAAATAATTGGTCAGTTATGGCGTTTTACTTTAAAATTCGTCGCATTAAAAATGGTGCTAAAACGGCTTCGTACGCATATTTATGTGCACTCTCGGACACTGTTAGCGCGAACACTACGTCGGCGGCTTTCAGCATGAGTGATATACGTGCCAAACGAACGAAGGACATCTGAAAACCTAGGGAGGCGGCAAGAACTACGCAGTAACACTGGATCAGTAACTCCCTGTACGTTCAGTCATCGCCAACTGTTTCACGCACGCGGGCTTCTAGCTCGGAGACCCAGACGCCGACTCCGCTAAGGATGACGAAGCAGTGCGTCCGCAGGGAGAGGCCTTTACTTCTTGGGCCGCCCTTCAAGAAGCTGGAACTGTGCCGTCCAGTGTCGAGCTGGAAGGTTTCATCGACGCTGACATGGATGTCATCGCTCATAAGAGTGACGAGGACATTACACGAAGTGTACGCGACGATGCGCAGTCAGATGAAGACGACCCGCCGGACCTGCAGCCTCCGCCGGCCATGGCGCGCGTACTGGATGCGTTCAACGTTCTCAGAAACTAAGTAGCTGCGCATGATGATGACCTCACCATGAACCTACTCGCCGAATGCGAAAACCGCGTCACGGAGCTCCTACCAAGGAAAAGGAAGAAGGCGACGCTCGATACATTCTGGAAGTAAAGGTTTCTGGACTCTACCAGTTCAGGTATGCCATTTTTTTTGTGAATTTCACAACAAACAAAATTTTCGCTACGACGAAATTTTTTTCGCGCACGGTCAATTTCGTTGTAGCGGGACTTGACGTACATCATATTCCTCGCAGAATCATTAAATTTACACCTTAAAAATTCCCATAAAAATAGATACAATATTGCCTGAAACGCAACTATAGTAATATCTCTAAAAATGCCTACCCCTTCCCCATTCACGCAAAAGCACCAAAGGATAGCGTGCTCGTGGAAACGACAGAAGCCAAAGGACCTCGGCAATAACGCAGCAGCATTTTTCACCTTTGTCGTCTTGACATGTTTGCAACGTTTGTCGGGGCCTTCGTTGGCACCATTTCAAACCGCTCGAAGACAATTCATTCAGCTGGCCAGAGCTTCGGCACTAGGTCTAATCCAGGGCAGATCCAAGGGGGGGGAGGGGCGACGGGGGCGGCCGCCCCCCCCCCCCCAAACAAAGTCGACTTCCCCTCTCCCCTTCTCGGAGGGCAATTTGACATGGGTGGACCCCCCGGTGCACACGAAAGAATGGGAGAATAGTATATTTACGAATATTCCGCCCCCCCCCCCCCGCAAAACAGAGTTCTGGATCCGCCCCTGGTCTAATCCAGCGTCCATTAAAAGAACAGCTGTCGCGCCATGTTAAGTACAAACGGTGGCCATGGCAGCGATAAACCATAATACAGCTGAGAGTAGGCGCATTTAGCAACCAAACCATAAGCAAATGGACAAAAACTTTCTAGTGAGCTCACTCCATAATGTGGGTTCTGTGCAATGAAGAACTCATTAACAGTGTAACGACACGGTGAACACAAACAAAACATTATAGTTTGTTTTCATTGCATAAAAGTTGTGATTTGTATGATACAGAAATGTGATGCAACTTAGCTCATTCGTTAGATTCGGTGTTGGATATACAGCTGCATAAAAAATTGGGAGCTGCACCGCACTGATGTTGTGTCCTGGGTGTGTCGCGCATTGTGCACTGAAGAGCACGTATGTATGCACACGTAAAGACCGCCTCTGACTAATCGCTGGGGGTTAAAAGCAATTATGCCAGTGTCCAGGCAATCCCTTCGATTAAATTTTTCCGGCCGGCTAGTGACAGGAGGATCTGAATGCAACCGGGCAGTTGAAATCGTGGTCACAAGGATTGCCGAAATCTGTAAACACAGGTGGCCCCGCGGCCCAAAGGTTCGGAAGGAGCCACACTTTCCAAGGTAATGTTAAGATTCACACTTCTGCGTCGTCATCCGGAAAGACCGGAAGAGTAATTCCACGTTGTCGACCCTCATGTCACGAGCTGGTACTCCCGAAAACTTCCCGGGAGTGAAGAAGATGTCGCACCCAATCGTGGCAGGGTTGTGGTCGACGCCGAAGGACCGTCATCGTGGCGGTGGATCGCGCAATTAAGGGACCATTGGATTCGCTGCCCGCCCGTGCTACATAGCCGCGAACACACTCAAGGAGCAAATGCTCTAGTCGCTCACTTTCGAGCCCTGAGGAGATCCTGAACAAATACTGAAGAGCAGCCGCCTTACCCGCGCTGTCGTAAGGCTCCGCCATGTTTGTTTGGGTTGCTCAACGAGGTTCATTGCTAATGGCTGAGAGAATGCGCGGATAACAAGCTTCTATTGGTTGTTGGCTGCGGTCGGCTGCCGTTTCAATGCAACTGTGCGTACAAACTTGGCGCGTAATCGCTGCGCAGCGCTCCGCAACACATTTAAGCCTGTTTCATGTGCAGCGACTGTGCGAAAAATATCGGTGCGACAGCCGACGCAGCGATCGCAATGTTTGGTTCCACAATCTCCAACAACCGCGCGATTTCTGTCGGCGCGGCCGGTTCTTTGAAGACGGACGCGACGCGTTTGACTTTACCTAAAATACAACAAGAACATCTTAATACACACAAATGTTTTACGAGTACAAAATGTAACTACAAATTTCTAATATTGAAGCATTAAACCAAAAGCTTTCAGGTGTCTACATTTATTTTCGAATACGCAGCTATCACGGATAAAAGCTGGCTAATGAACGGCTGGTTGACGAGAAAGCGATCACACCGACTCTGCGACGAAATACCAACTTGGTGGAAACCAGTCACAGAGTCGCCGCGACAGTGCGACTGCGATTTTAATCGCACATTTACTGGAAATCGCACCGATTTCAGACGAGAATCGCAGCATGTGAAACAGCCTTTGCGCTGCGGAACGCACCGCGTCCAAATGCGAATGTGCGTATGGTCCTTTAGCCCGTAGTCACTGAGCCCATTTTTTGTCTACGTCAAACGAATAGGGGATCTGTCCAATCGATGACAACTGTGCCTGGACGTACGAGGGTAAATCCTTTGGAAAACTAGCATGGTATCGTGCTTGCCGGATTCGTTTGTGTCCTTTATAGAAATCAAAGTCTCAGTCAACCTTGAAGAACCTTAAGTGTGCATACAGGAGCTTGTAGTAAACTGGTTAGCAGTTAGAAGTTAGAGATTTGTCGTCATAATGGCAGACAGCCCACACGCGCGAAGTTTTTTTAAACCTTTTTGCTAAATAGGTATAAAGATTCATATAAACAATAAGAAAGCAGGCCAAAAGAATGAAAGAAATTGCACGTTTTCCTATTTTATGTAATTGAATGTAGCAAACCAAACTTTTATTTGAATACATGCCATCCTTCATGCAGATTGAAGCTCATTTTCCTCTGACAGACGCATTGCTTGCCACTGTCTGTGTTGCGCTGAAAGACATCGTAACAAGATATATCAGAACCACAACTTCCGGTCGCAGTTCTTTTTGCAAACTCTTTGCTCGATGACACATGCATGTACGGCATCAAATGCGCTTACAATATGCACCTTTCTTACATCTGTCCAACGTCCATCGCCAGCCAGCGAGAAAAAAAAATCAAACCTGGCGAAAGTACCCAGCACGTGCCGCAGTACGCTCACATTCTATATTCTACAGACGCCACGAGCACTAGAGAACATTCTACTTTTATACTAGTAAATACACGAGTATTTTTAAGCAACTAATGTGATACTGTAAACCATGATTATAGCAATTGTATAGGTAAAGCCAACAGATAGTTTAGACAGTACCTTACATTAAGGTTGAGCAAAAATTTATATGGCATTTTGATATTAGTTTTTTTTTTCTTCTTCTTTGTGTACAATTAGCTCGGGGTAAACCAGGGTGGAAAAAAGCTCAGGATATTTTAAATATAAAAAATCAAATCTGATTGATTTAAATTATATCAATTTAATTTAAATCACATTCATTTCATTTAAAACAAATTCATTTTATTTAAATCAACGTAGCTAGAACAAATATTTATTTATCAATAAAGCTATTTTGATACATATCTGGTTTATTTGATTGACCAATCCATCAGATTATTGAAAGCAAGGGAGACGAAATGATGAATGTACATTTTACTTTCACTTTATTTAAGAACGTTTTGTTGATTTAACTCCCATCATACTGGAACACAAGTGTCTTGACTTTTTGAGTGCATGAAGAAGTTTTAAAAGCGATTTTTACATGTTTTAGCGCGTAATATGATGGCATTGTTTTTATTTTTTCTGATGTATTTGTTAGCGTTGTGAATTGCTTGTAATAAAACACCCTATAACTGATTAACGATGTAAACGGTAGATGCTCAACGTTCCAATTGGCTCAGATGCGTTTCGGCCCTGTTCAGCCTGTTACAGTCTTCCTTTGTTGATGATTGTTTTATTTAGATACAAAACAAATGCACATGAAAAAACCTAAAATGAGAGCAGGGTACAAAAATAATATAATTGTCTTGACAAAAAAACATTATTTTATTTAACGCACATTTATTTCATTCAAGCAGACTATTTTGATTCAAATCAGACTAATATGATACATATCACTGTAGGTATAAAATAGTAGTTTTTTATCAGTAGATGTATTTTTAAATATGACATATGGATTGATCAATTGGTCCGATCATTAAAAACAATCCGGAATCACTGTACATTTAAGCTGTCGTTTGGGAGAGAGAAAGAAAAGAAAACGTCTTTATTTAATGTCATGCATGGCTGCTCTTGTTTTAAAGGGATACTGAACGAAAAAATTTAGTGTGTATAATAAATGGCGTACGTTCTTTCCACGAGCTAGCAGCCGTTGGTGTGCGCGAGCACACGCAACGAAATTGACGTCATAGTCCCCCATTCGCGCTTAAGATGACAAGGAAATCTATGGACTTCGGGCCAAAGGAGACTAAAGACAGGCTTTTCATCTCCACAAGTGAAAGCCACGTGCTTGTTAGACCAATTAATTGCTTACCTATTACACCAGACCCCAGTGTTGAGATGAAAAGCTTGTCCTTATACTCCTTTTCCCTGGAGCCCACACATTTCACTGTCATCTCATTCGGGAATGGGGGACTATGACGTCAATTTCGTTGCGTGCGCTCGCGCACGGCGGCTGCCGGCTCGTGGAAAGATCATGTGCCACTTATTATAGACACTGAAATGTTTGGTTCAGCATCCCTTTATAGCGTACGAAGCGGCAAAAAAAACAAAAAACATACACATAGCCGCGTTTGAGACCCGCCGACGGCCGTTTCATAATGCAACGGTGCCAAACATCGTTAAACGCTCCAAATCGCGACCGTGCAATGGGACAATTAAAGGGAGCTCGCAGTCACCAACGGCCATCGGGGCAAGAGCCCCGCTGGTCCGCCGTCCGCGTAGAAGAAGCTGCAGAGCTGGTTCCACAGGAGCCACACTGTAGGCGGCGGCTTGTCCTGTTGGATCACCTGTCCTCAAAGGTACGTTGGTTTGCTACCGGGATGTCAGCCAAGGCCTCGAATAGAGCAGCAGCGTGCTTGGGGCACTCCCAGCAAACATGCTGCTTCGTCGCAAGGGTGTTGCATGCTGTACAGTCGCCCTGGTGCGGGCCATCTTGAATCATGCGGTTGCGCAGGGCCGGCAGCGTAAGGGTTCAGCATAAGTGGCGGTACGGCGGACGAGAGTCTGGGCCTTCCGGCTCACTCTTGCTGGCGTAGGGGGTATCATTCTATTGTGCCTGTTGAAAAGGGAGGCCGCAGTCTTCAGTTTGCGGAGTATTTCCATTCACTTCATCTTGGCGAGCGCGGCTCTCTCAGTGAAATCCGGTTGAGTGTCGTCAGGTTGCGAAGAACCGAAATGGGGCCCACTGTAGATGGTGGGTACGATTGAAGCGGATGGTTTTGCTTAGTGGTGCACGCGCCTCGTTATGGACTTATTCATTTCCCCGAATTCTAGAGTGGGCGGCACCAAGGCGACACGAAGTTGAGTGGGGTGGTTGGAATGCAAGCGGGACGCGATGCCGTAGGTTTTGTGCACGCGGTCGCTGGTTGACTTGGATGCGTGGCGGCACTCCGGGTAGACCACTTGCGAGTGATGTTTGTGGTTGATGTTTCTGAGTAGATAGTGATGTTTGTGGTTGATGTTCTTAGTGGTTGTGTTCAGCATGTTGGGCGGCTTGTATAATGGCTTCCAACTCGGTGCCCTTAATGCCCACTCCTGTGGGGAGCCGCTGGGACAACACGTATGGGTGGGTTATTTTAACCCACGCAGCCGACGCAGGTAGTGCTCCCTGTGCAGGAACGGGGCCGTAAGCAGCGTCCGTGCAGTAAACGACGTTCGTTGTGGGTCCAGCGTGTCAACCTGCAGCTCCTGCTCCTTGGCATGATAGGCTCGTCACTCCGGTTGGTCGGCATTCATGCGTCGTGGTAAGGGGCGACAGCTGTCGTGGTAAGGGCGTCAGCTGACGGGGTCGGCTGCTAGAGAAGTATGCGGGAGGGTTGGGCGAGGCCCACTATCTGTTTTGCATGGGCGGCTGGTTGTTTCCGTGGGATGCTTGTTGTCATTCCCGCCCCGGCTTCTCTCAGACGCATTTGGGGTGGACCCGTTTGTGTAAGGACGTCTGTCTTCCCTCTGGTGTTCTTCGTAAAGCAGCGAGGCAAGTGGTGGCCAACTTACTGCGTCCGTCCGTCGCATATTGATGTCGCCAAAAGGAAGGTCCCTCCATGAGAGGATGATTCCGGCAAGCCGAAGGGCTCGATATGCCGACCTCCAGTCATCGCTCTCCGCACCTGGGACCGCTCACTGGGTGACGGCACGGATCGGCAGCGCATCTCCCGTCTGGGTATCCCGCTATCTCCTCGGCTACACCGGATGAGTTGCCGATTGTGGCTACAGTTTAACGATGATGGGCGCCCCCGAGTGTCCATGTCTCCACAAGTCCAAGTGTCCCCGCGTCTCGAGGACCTCTTTCCTCGCCGCTGCGACACAGCTGCACCACGGCACCGATTGTGGGTGGTGGTTTGTTGCACACGGAGAGCACTGTGCTCCGCCTCGGTGATTCGTGACCTGCGCTTTTCTCGCTTCGGCCGGCATGGAGTGCACGCGCGAAGGTAGGTCTGCCCTTTCAAGGGTTGTTTTCTGCTTGTGGCGGTTCCGATGCTGATATTAATGTGAGCGCGAGCTCCTTCATGCGGTCTGGCATATTTGGGCCTTCAAAAATACCGAGATCGATGCGCCTTTTCCCTTACCGGTAATGTCCAGAATGGTCCATTTTGCCTCCACCTTGGTCCGAATCACCTGTACGGAGTGTTCGCCGGCCATGCCATGCACTGTTCCCACGGAGGCGTTTGTCGGCGTATAGCTGGGAAGGAGCGCACCGGAATTCGGACCAGGTTGCGGCTGAGCAGAGCCCTTTCTCTCGTTTCAATGCAGGGTGTGTTAACCGCTAGGATGTTTATGGAATGATTTAGTCGGATGTTTGTGACGGCCGTCTTGCTAAAAATGCTTCTGATTTCATTAGAAATATTGCTCCGTTGGGTTGCTTCGAATTGGCGTTTTTCAAGCGAGGGATGAAAACGCACGCTGTAGAGTGTTTCAATTTGGTCTGTTCGCTTTTTGAGTTTTCTATCCGATCGGTTGTGACTAGCGTGTAGCCGTCCTGGGTGACCAATTTGGCAGGCGCAGCATTGCATGGTCGGCTCTCACCTGGCGGAACATGACTAACTGGTGCAGGTCTTCCGACCTTAGGCTCACCGTCGGGATTGTCCTCCCGAAGGCAGTCGAAGCTGTTCGATTTCGGCACGTTCACTCCCGTTGTTTTGCCGTTGTCGGTGCTGAACTGGGGTGTCTCGTTCATCACACTCTCAGCGGACATGGGGATGGGGCGCGGGACGGAGAAAACCTCTCGCTGAGTCGAGGACGTTCCCTGTGAGTCCGGGGCACGGTCGGGGCTTGAAGGAAGAGCCGCAGGTGGAGCGTGTTGTCTCTCTCCGTCTTCCGAAATGGGTGACGTCGGCCAAGTTGGGGGGGGGGGGGGGGCGGGTCGTGGGCGCGGCCTTCCTCCAGGCATCATGGGAGGCCGGCAATGGTCCCGGTTTCAATCTTGCCGACCGTTGGGGCCGTCCTGACCAATGGCGCTCCCGAGTCAGTCCTTTCGATGACGGGATGCTGACGATTGGTGATCTTCAGCTCGGTGGCCTCCTTTGAACCGTTCCGTTTCGTATCCATGGGAGTCACTGGAGCGTGGGCGTTTTGAGAACATAGCGGTCAGGGGCGAAGGCGTCTTGGGCTCGCTATAGCATCACATTGACGGGAGGCCATGTTACATTTGGCCGGCGTCCTGAGTTGTTTTTTTTTTTTCTGAAAATTTTGAAGTTTTAATTTGCGAGTGGATCGCACAATTTATCTTGCCTTTTTTCTACACGTTTGCGCTTTGTTTTGTGCGAGCTAATTGATAGAAAACGTTCAGAGATTTTGTCCAAAGAAATAAAAGGACGGGAGCTCACCTGAGGGTGGTCGAGCCAAGCTGTCCCGCTGGTGGACTCCAACTGTAGTTTAATTCGCATATTTTTATTAGGTAAACCCCGCCATAGCAGAACAAAAACAGCTACATATATTTTTAGCTAGTGACAAAGATTTTGTTTCTTATTTTATGCGTTCATATTTTTGACACCAGGACGTCATTTGTTTTGTTAGTTTCTTCCTTTCGTAATCTTATTTACTTGAGATAGGAGGTTACGTAACTGACGAACGTGGTAGATGGTAGAAAGAATGCTCCAAGTTTCGATTTTCTTGGAAGACCATTGCTTTTTGTTCGTGCTCAGCTCGTTATAAATATTTATTGCTTAATAATTAATTAACTTAAACGCAAAACGAAGCCACAAAGAAAACATCGAGTAATAAACTAACGCTAAGTAAAAAAGTGTTTCCGGCATTATTTTTGCAGAAACGGTTCGATTTAAATCATCATAGTAAGACCAGTCTGATATAAATCATGATTTGGATTATAATTTAATTCACGATTTAGATTATCTTCATTCTCATTCTCCCCCTCGTGTACCTGCGAGCCTTAATACGCACCGACCTACGGGCACTGCCCACCAGTACAGCTTTATACCTCGCTGGTATACAAGATATTTGTCACTAATACGAGTTAGCTTTTGCCGATACAAAAACACTCGTCACCGGAAATGTAGGTCCGGTACGAGGATGCCGGTAGCCGGCACAGCGATACCAGACGCCGGTATACGGTACAGGTTAGTATCAGGATGGCGGTGCGCATTATGAACATACCGGTAGACGGTACAGGAGTTTCAAACGTCAGTAGAATGTTGGTTGCCGGCATACAAATCCCTAGAGCCAGTACAAGAAGATTACCGGTCGCCGGTACAAGGATGCCGACCGCCAGTACCAGGAAACCGGTACACGGTTTTCGGGCACTGGAACCGCGAACGCAGACGCAATCGCAAGGATTCCAGTCGCCAGTCCGAGGATATCGATCACCGGTAAGCAAATGGCGGTCGCCGTACATCAACACACTGGTCATCGGTAACATCTGACCAGTGCGTTGAGTGGCACCTTATAGTGGTCAGCGAAGCCCTATCCTAGACCGCTATCCTCGTACCAGTAGCCATGCCCGCATGGAAGAGACATGCAGAACATGATAGCGGACAGTATGTGAATACCTGTGTCGAAAATAGACCTTTGTACAGCGGTGTATTCTCGTATAATATTTTTGGTGGGGCTGTTTAGGAACTTTGCTTCGTTTCCGTCTAAGCGCAAGTTGTTTTATTAAAGTCTGCACCTACCCCTTAAGCTCACTTAGCTTGACCAGTTTCGTATGAGCGGCGATACACTCCTGGAAAACGTTTGAAAAAGACAAAAGCAATGAGTTACACATCATGCTATTGTAACAAAATATCAAATGCTACTGCAAAAACCAGTCGCTTCACCTGCCTTTAAAGCAAAATCCGATTTTTACTATTATGAAGTGTATGAAAGCTAACAAGCAACCGTTTTTGAATACCACTACGCCGAACCCCCTTTACAGCAACACAAGAACGGTAACCGATGATGATGATGATGAACCGCTCGGTGCAGCCAGCGCCACATGGCGGAGACCATCCGAAGCACTCGAAGCTAGAAGAAAGTGATCTTTCAGATTTGTATCACAAACACACACTCTCTTGTTGTATTTTGGGAAGAATCTTCTTTGTGGCGTCGACGGCCTGGAACGCTTACCGTCATTAAATTTCTACAGGGTGTTCCAAACAAATTGCACCAGACTTTAAAAACAAATCAGAACGGTCTGCAGGAGTGGAACCAAATGTATGTTGTTAGCAAGCGTCTCAGGAAAGTGCACGAATTTGTTTCAGTACGCCTAGTTATTTTAATAATCCTGACTAATTGGCTAACTCTTTAATTATACTTTTAAAAGCCGAGGTGTGAGCTGGGAAGTTGTAGAGCGCATTAAGAAAAACTCAAAGAAAGTGTTTCCCACTACATCATACGCTTTGCGCGCTTTCTTTTTTTTTTTTTTTATTAGCCTAAAAAGGAAGCCCGCGAAATATAAAAAGGCCCATATGACAACGCTCCCGCGCGTCGCGCTTGCAGCGCTCTTAGACGTTAGTATCTGAAGGAACGAAGTTCCTCTTATCAACCGCTGTCCGAAACAAAGCTTCTTGTTGGTGTAGGCCTCGAAGTTAAGCGCAAGCACCTGCTGCCGCCCTGTCTCGGACAGTGCGCCAGTGATGAGGTGGACTTCACTTCATCAGGGCACGTCTGAAAGCGCTGCAACCGCGATGCGTGGGCCCGTTGTCACATAATCTACTTTATGTGTTGCGAATTTTATTTTAGGTTAAAAAGAAAAGCGCGCAATGCGTCTTAGGAAGCAAACATCATCTTTGGGTGTTTCCAAATTCGTTTTAAAACTTTTCGATCCACACCTCGACCATCTAACAAAAAATGTAAAAAGTTGGCTAATTAGTCGGAAATAATTCAATAACTTGTTGCACTCAGAAACATGGGCGCATTTTTGTAAGGTGCTTGTTCACAAGATAGAATCTGTCTCACTCCTGAAGAGTGCTCCGTTTTCTTGTTTTGTTTTTACAGCGGAGCTGTTAAGGGCTAGTTTCCCCAGTTTCCTGTTTGTGGACAAACAAACCTCGACACAACCCTCTCGACAGCCACCGCCATCTATGAGTGACGGCGGCAACCAGACAACCGGCTTGTCGGTTGTCTGATTGCCGCTGTCTTTCATAGATGGCGGCACATAGTGCAGCTCCGCTGCTCTTTCTTCTTCACGAGAGCTACCGCCTTTCTTTGTGTCTGCCCATTGTTACCTTCCAGTCAAAGCTCGCTGGTGGGACGTTCAGCCATTGTGCCTACTGAACTATAGATCCTTTCAACCAAAGTGCGGCTTTTCGACGTCGGCACCCTCTGCGCAAAAAACAGTGCTCGAAGTGCTACGATATTTGACAATGCTTATGTGTGGGAATCTCAAGAAAGAAAATTTAAATGTAAAACTTTAGAATTCGAAATCGACATTACACCCATTTCTTTTCATTTTCGTATTATTGATACGATGAGTAAAACATCTGCCTAGAAATTTGTTTAGTGAATGCAGAACGCACGAGCAGGCGTGATATGTCTCAAAATTGCTATTACATTTCGGACAAGGCACTCACACTGTAGCTGTTCTACATTATCTTAATATTGTCCGAGCTACACATTTCAGAACAAGTGTTTCAAATAATGAACACGCGCATAGTGTACTAGTTGGGAACACTAATGAAAAAGCGAGCAGTTTTAATGGGTCGTCCGAATGCAATAAGTGCATCCATGACGATCGGAACGATGCATGCAACACCCCGTCTTCGTCGCGAGATGCGCGCCAGAAATGTTGCTGCGACTCACCTGAAACATCTCGAAGATAGCAATGAGTGGAGTCTCCTCGCTTACGCCAGACAATTCTACAATCTGAAAATATCTGCTGCTGTATTTTGATTCAGTGATTGAACCACCATGCGCATAACTGCGTTTTATCAGAAGTGCAATCGATGCAAAAATGCAAAAATCGTCATGCCAAGTCCACGCGCCCACGTGACACCCACCAACCTTGAGTTAGTTGTCGTAAAACGCAATTCTGCATTAAAAATTAAGCGTGTCTTTACGGGGTCTGATGATGAACTCAGAGACGCACAGAATGTGTCGAGAATGAACGAGGCACACGCTGTGTACATGTGACGTCACGGGACATTATGAGGTCACGTGACTTTGCGATGCCAGGGTGTCACATAAGGTAAGGGTGTCCCTTGTCACCATAGCGTCGTTGTTTTTGTAAGTAATATACTCTATATGGGGATATCCAAGGCATCAAGTAACAGTATTTAAGTTCTAAAAATTCAAAAATCTTGCGAGAGACTGCTGTGCTGAGTGGCGTACCAACTTGTTTTTGAGTGGGGGGGGGGCAAACCAGACCACCCTCCCTACCTTCCTCCCCCCCTCCCCAGGGCCGGGGGGCGGTGCCCTTGGTATCCTTTGGGCGCCGCCGGCCAGTATTTGCCCTGCCCAGCGATGGCTGTTTCAGGAGCGGCAAACCGCATGCCTTGCCCCCCCCCCCCCCCCGAATCTGAGAACTAGAGGGCAAGCGCCCTCCTTGCCCCCCCCCCCCCCAGTTGGTACGCCCATGGCTGTGCTTCACACACTTTTGGCCCTTCACTGAAGTTAGCTGTGCACGCCGGTCCAGCGGCCTGCTAGAAAATGTCACGGAACCACAGCACCCTTGGAAATAGCCGCCCCCTTCAAACTGTGCGGCGCCAATGAGGTCCAGCACGCATTAATCTGGATTAGGGTGAAGGGGAAGAGCAGTCCGCAGATATACATCGCAGGATGTTGAAGCAGTATGGAGGCCCCTTTACGTCATTTCGGCGCGTGTACAAGGTGTACAAACATTTTCTAAGCGTACAATCAAGTCTGACTGATGAACCTCGCTCCGGCCGGGCTCAAAATTCGACCACGCAGCACTCATATATTAGAAGCTCAACGGCTTGTACGCGAAAACCGCTGCATCCCTCTCTATGAAATGGCCGAAGAATTTAACATTAGCCACGGCTTGGTGTACCACATGATTCGTGATATTTTGCAGTAACATAAAGAGTCCGCCAGGTGGGTGCCAAGACAACTAACGCCAGACACTAAGGAAGGCATTGTGAAAATGCGAGAAACGCTGCTCCGACGCTATGAAGCTGGAGAAGATGATCATTTTAACGCATTGTCACTGGGGACGAATGTTGAATTCACTATGCCATGCAAGAGGCCAAGCGGGCACGCTAAAAGTCCTCACACTTTGACAGCAAGACCAAAGAAGTTCCGAGCAGTTCCGGCACAGGGCCAGGTTATGCTCGCGGGCTTCTGGGACCACAGTGAACCAATAGTCGGACATTTTATGCCCAGGGACCCAGTGGCAACAGCACGTCGTATTGTGACCCGCTCAAGAACAACGTGAACTCTGTGATCGGGACAAAGCGTCGCGGCTCGCTCACCTTTGGTGCTTTGCTGCAACTCGACAATGCGCGCCCGCACGCGTGCGACAGTGTTGTGCGACAGCAGAAAAAATATCGAGGGTCTACGTTTTCAGTGCGTTCGGCATGCGCCATACTCACATACTCAAAGTACCCCGCACCGAACGATCCTAATTTGTTTGGGACACTCAATGCAGTTCTCGACGGAATAAAGTTCTGTACACGGGATGAGCTGAAGGCGGTGGTGCCTACCTGACTTTGAAGTAAACACCGATATCTATTATTCCAGGATATCCAGACGTTCGGGAAGCATTGGCGCTCACGTGTTGAACGGGCATGACTGTTGCAAAACCGCAAATTGCTTTTGAGGCTGTTTCTAACGTCCATCGGATAAAAACTATATTAGATGGATGAATGGCTGGATGTTGATAGCTATACCCTTTGTAACGGGCGGCAGCTTGCGCCGCCTAGCCTAAGTCTATAAAGACAAACATATGATTCCTCCCGCCCTTCTGAGATCAATTTTCTTCCCCTAACTATTACCAGGCGGTGTGGGACATCACCAGGATGACCTTCGGGGGATCGGGCAAAAAAAAGTAAAAACATCACCCCCCGCCTCTTCCCACCGGCGAGGGAGTCGCCAATTTTCCTCTGGTGGAACCTTGTCGGCGGTACCCCAGCACCGGACCCACTGGTGGGCAGTGTTGAGACTTTGGGCCGGAGCCACGCGGGAGGGAGTCCCAATTTTCCTCTGTTCCCGCCTGTCCCCAACTGTGCTAGTTACTTGTTCAACATTCAATTTTCCCTAGATAATTTCCCCCAATCTTCTAATCGCCTCTTTGTGACTGTAATCCTTTTCTCTTCCGTCCTTCCATCGTCGCCAGTAAAACCCAGGGCCCCGGCCAAATCCGTTACCCCTTCGGTGAGGGCAGGGCGAAGCCCCGTGCGCTTCAAAACCAAGTGTTCTAGTGTCTCGCTATCATTATGACAGGCGGCACATAATGTGTCTGTTTCCTGAAATTTAGCCCTATACGTCCTCGTCCTCAAAAGCTCCCGTTCTCGCCTCGAACAGCGAAGCACTTCCCAGTGAATTGTCAAATACTTTTTCCTTTCTTATGTCCTGCTTTCGTGACCTGTACACAATTAGAGCTGATTTTTCCAGCATTCTTCCCTCCCACATTTTGCTCTCTGCGTCTTTCACCCCCCTACCGAAAAATCCAGTATAACTTTTCGCTATCCCGATTATGGAACCGGAAATATATCTGGATTCTATCTGGACTGTATCTGGAGTTTAGATTGTCAAAAATTATTCCTTTGTCTGCAATCTGAATTTCGGGCTTCCAGAAACAAATTTCCGGTTCCATAATCGGGATAGTGAAAAGTTATACTGGATGTTTTGGTAGGGGTCCCCTTTTCCACTGAAGTAGTCTGCTCAGCACCATCACCAGTGTGTAGGTATTTAAATGTAAGCTTTCGGGTTCGGTTTGTTTATTTTGTGTTTAAACGTTTCATGTATAAATACTTGAATACCTTTCGGGCCCACCGCATATCATCCATTTCTGTCAACCTTTGTTCAAATTTCAACTTACTAATTGCCTCCCTGCTCTCAAAAGACAACCAGGCCACGTGCCCCTGTACTCCATCATTCGCTGTTTTTCCATGGGCATATTGCTGTTACCTTTTCCCTCAGCTTCGTACATTGATTGCATGACCTTGATCTATTAATCGGCCGAGTGTAACGCTCGAGCGTAAGGTGTCGCTTTTGTTCCTATGGAGCCCACACCTATAACACGTTTTGTGTTTAAAAAACGTTCGGCACCTCTTCAGCAGCAGTTACACTGCTCTTACACAAAAGACATTGCCTATGGTGTTTCTTCTTTGCATGACCGAAACCTACACATGCGAAAAGCAAACATGCTACAACATGCTTGAGACATGCCCGCACACACTTCTGTCATGTCTGCAGCAAGTGCTATGTGTTTGAGGGTTCCCTCATATGCGCCTTGTTTTGGTTAGGAACGAAGCATTTTGTTCTCGACGTTGTTTACAGTTGTTCGGAGCACGTAATAAAGTGTTACTGGGTACGAGGTCTTGCCGAGGACTGTGCCACGGCGGCATTTTGCTGCCGGCTGTTGCTTTCGAAAGTCCTTGTGAGAGCGTGCAAGCGGCATCGGGTGCTAGAAGATATGACGTCGCTCTAAACGAAGGGGCATTCAGACAATATACGTAAAACTTTTTTTGCGAAACAGCGTTCGCCTGCCCAGTTTCACAGGCATCTACTTTTGAAATTCTAATTTTGCGAGGCGCGTCGCACGTGCCGCTCCCCACGGTCGCAACCTGTACACCGCACATGGATCCCCGCACCTCCATCAAATAATCAACGATATGGCGTCTGATGCGATGTGCTCTACTGTCGGCCCGCCTTCCTTCCTCTCTCTTTTACATACAAAATCTTTCGCTGTCCAACAAAGTAAACGTAGCCATACATGTTCTCATTTCTTGATAGTGAGGAAGATTACTCGAATCAAATCAAAACTACACTGTCTTCGATGACCAGTCGAAGAGCCGAAGGTCTTAGTTGTAAAGTCAACGTCTGGCGTGCTCTCTACGCTTGATGACTAGAAGAGAGTGCTAGTACAAAATCGTGCTCGTCCATTCTCAATTGTATTAACTAAAATAAACGTTTACGTAGAGATTATCCTTGGTAATAGTATCTAAGTATCCATACAATTGAAGTGACACGACATGTAACAAATATCGCAAACCATATCTCGATTGCACTCCGCATGCTCCAATTGGAAAACTTACCTCCCACACGATACGTAAACAAATGGAAATACTATTCTTGGTTTCAAGTGAAGTCCATACGCAGCCGACGCTACGAGCTCATGGAACGAACCAGACATCGTCAAAAGCGCACCATGTCGTCATGTTCCAGTTCTATCTTCGCTGAGCTAATCATTACTATAAAAGGCCTCGCTTTTGACGCTGGTTAAATGGTTCCATTACCCCGCAGCTTCGGCTTCGTCTGCACTTTAGTTGAAACGAACGACACAAACCCAAGAAGGAGTGCTGACCTTTCCTTTGACGTCATCTTTACCTAATAAGCAGGTTCCCAGCCCGACAACCTGAAATACATGTACACGCAGAATTTAACTCGCGAGAACTTTCGGAATAAGTCGCTTTACAACTGAAAGTTCACGCAGCTTTACCTTAGGATTAAGTGCGTTGCATTTGAGTCTTCACCTCTTTTTTCTCTCTCTGAGATACCTCTCGCATTTTTTTCTGTTTTTATACTTTGCTACCGGTGCTGCAGACTGCACTCTTCAAAAGTAATTACTTTAATGGAACCAAAATGCCCTACATTAAATCGCTCGCTTCATTTTTTTTTAAATTTGATTATTTATTTAATATGTCGTCATCCAGGCAAACCAGAGAACGGAATGCTCGAGTTAGCAGAAATACGATACTCCCATCGAAGGTCGTTTTAGGTATGTAAATATTAAACACGACGGTAGTTAGACAAAACTTAATGAGTAATTGTAAAAAAAAGGCATTTTTAAACTAGACATTCTCCCACCATTCCGACGATAGGTGATTCTAATTAACACCGCCCCGACCAATCAGAGCCCGTAAACAGGCTCGTCTACCTCCTAGTAGGGTCGTCATGCTCGAACGGTACCAACCCAGCGATTGGGCCCGACGCCAATAACACCACGACTGTTACACGAGGCCCAGCCGAACGTCGACGCAGCGCTCTTGTGTCTAATCTTTTGTCTGCGCTCCATCTCACTTCCATGACGTCCCTGACTTCCTATATTCGCGTGTCACGGTATAGCTTCCTTGAATTGGATTCCACGTTTCAAACGAAGCACGGATGCTGCCGAGGGACACGGGTCCAGTTCACGCAGCGTCAACGAGTGCAAACGCACTAGGCTTGTCAAGTGTCTGAACTGGCCTTTAGCGATAATAGAGCACACAGAAACGTCGACGCAGCACTCCTGACGTCTGCCCTTTTGACTGCTGTCCGATCTCGTCATATAATCGACGTAGCATCGGCTGCGTTCCGGACGACGGCGCCACGAAGCATAATCAAGCAGTGACAGGAGTGTGTCGTCACGGCGCTCATCCCATCTGTGCCTTTACCGGGTAAAAGCAATCACGCAAAGTAAATGCACCACAATCCTGCGGGTTTTTTTTTACGCGTGATTGGTTCATAGCGTGGGCTTGGTCGTCTAAAGGCCGACGACCGACTTAGATTCTGCAGTAGAAGATACCTCACCGTGGGGAGGAGAGCGGTAACGGTGGACAGGGTAGAAGAGGGGGAGGAAGCGAGGGAAAGGGAAAGCACGAAATGGTCGTCGGTCTTTAAAGCGAAACGGAGTATAGGGCACGAGCTTCGATCATCCTAGGAGGTTCCGCCCAAGTTCAGTGAAGCCATTGGGAGAGGCTGATAAAAAATTCCGATGACACCTAAGCACTTCTAATGAGTTGTGAATGCGAAAGCATTATTGTCCAATTGGAACGCCGCCAGAGGCGGCCGCAGCGCCGGCGGGAAGTGCGGCGGTGCGCCGCGCAGACCGCGCCGGCTCGCTGGTGACTGCTGCGCCGCTGGGTGAGGCAGCGGCGGGACTGCGAAGCTCGGCGCGGCGCTCCGGCGATGACATCACGCTCTCCCCACTGCGCAGGCGCGGCACCCCCCGCCGCCTCCACGGCTTCCGGGATGATGCATCTGCGTTGCTGCGCTTTTGTTTCTGTTTTCTTTGGCCTTGAGCGCCCCGCTGGCTTCCGTGACGAAGCATTTACGTCTGCTGCGCTTTTGGGCAATGGGACTTTGGGTGCGCGTTTCGCTCAGCCAATGGAAATGTAGCTGCCATTTCGCTCAGGCAATGAGAATTTATCTGCAGGTTTTCGCTGCTACAGACGAAATTTATGCGCCGTTTTCGTAGTCGCAGACAACGCCAGCTTCGCTCATGAAACAGATGACGCTTTCGCATTAAAAAGAAAAAGCAGCTTGATGTTTAACAATGAGGAATGTCATTTTTAATTTAGTTATCGACACGAGATGAAAGGTGCGCGTGTTTATACAGATCCTAACGCAGTGTTTCATTATTGCGGTGTTTCATTCGAAATGACTATGGTCGGAAGATACGTTTGCGCAATATACGGTTACGTTATCTGCATTCTGTAACTATGTACGGTGGTTTCAGCTAGTTGCCCCGAGGCTCGAAAAAAGCTGGTGCACACTACGCGTATCGTATGAATGCAATGCCGTTCACAGTCCAAATGAGCGAGGAAAAGATTTTGTCTTTCGATGTGCCAAACTGGGTAATTAACAGAGAGTATAACTATAGCTATAGCCAACTTTTGAGATTACTATTTGTGCACAAACCCTCCAATACAGAAATGTGTAGAGTAATAATAAACATCGCATCGTGTCGTTTCCGTTGAGGTAGACTTTGTGCGTTTATAGTCGGACTCGGTGAAAGGTTAAGAAGCCAGTAGCATATAGATCCATCCTCCGGAGCGCGCTTGGTGACTTTCGCTGGGCGTCTTTTGGATGCGCTTGCGACGCAATGTCCCCAAAAACAGAAAGATCGTGCTCGAGACGGATATTTCTGGATTCAGGGTGTTTCGTTCGTTTGAATCTTCGTATTTTATTAATATAAATAAAAATAACCAAATATGATTGCCAAATGAGTCCAATACGCACATTGAAGAAACCAGCCGCGACCCAGGAAGGCCCACATTTGAGACATTTTCGTGTTCGCGGTTCTTCAGGTTGCGACGTTGACGAAGTAGTCGTGCGCATAAACGTGACGATGAATCTGATACAAAGCCCTCGCGATTCAGGCTCACAATCGACTGACTTCATTCATAAGGATCCTCGGGGAATATGTGAAGCTCAATTACATTGCAGCCACACTCGCGCTGCGACTTCTTGCGGTCATCGCACACTTTCCGCGATGGTTCTTAAGCTTCTTAAAATTATTTGTGCATTCGACGACGACGCAATGAGAGCCAGACAACCGTACGTTTTCGGAAATCGTAACAGGGTAAAACAAAAGCATTCGAAACCTAACTCACGCATAACGTCCGTTTCTAAGTCTTTTCGCCCGTACCCTCGGCGGTTGCATACCGTTGGTCAGCGGGCAATCAAAAAATGCACCGGCTCGAAGGTACGTCAGTTGCGCGCTAGTAAGAGATTATGCCAAAAAGGTCTATTGGAGGAGCGCCATTATGAAAACGTAAATATAAAAAAAGTTAAGACTTTTTTGTGATTTTATACTCGAAGAGCAACTGAGCCGATTAATAAATTAGTTAATTAAAGGGCGACGAATAATAAGGCTATATTTTATTTTGATTCTCATTATTGACAAGCGTAAGAGAGAACTGGTAGTGACTGAAGATAAAATGTTAAAGAATATTTCAAATTACAGTGGTATCAGTTGGCCGAGTGGGAACTGGTAGTGATGCGGCCTTTGAAACTCTTTGCCTGAATTGAGGACCCCGCATCTGTCTCTTTCAGAACCCTGCGTTCAGCTCCCTGCATGGCATCCTATCAGGATCATGCCCCGTTCACAGCTTGCAGTGGTGGGATGGTGGCACTTTATTTTCTTTTCATCTATCTTCAATCGAGATTCTGAATAAAATGCATTGACGATACAATTTGCATTGCATGCTTTTATATTTACTTGCATGTAATATTGACTTAAGATTTGCCACATTGTACGTGGTTTGTCCCCTGTCGCATTATTTTTATATGTATTTATAATGTTATACTGAACACTGTAAGTACATCTGAAAAGAAAGCTGCTGCCTGCCCGCTATATTACCCTCTAAAATGGCTGTTGAAAATAGTACGGCCCGTGGTTAAAATCAGATGCCGAAATTTAAATTGCCAGAGCGTAGGGTTGGGAGCCAATATTGAATAAGCCAAAGATTAAACTTGAACACCAATATTGGTTGTAAGACCCACAACAAATAGTGGTGCAATGATGGCTCAGGTACAGGTTAAATTGTGGCCGAACGTTGGCTTAAAGGGGCCCTGCAAGGACTTTTTTACTGGTTTTTAATTTGCACCGAACCTCAGCGTACTGAACTTAGTAACCTAATGAAACGCTTATTTTATTGAATTTCACTTTATTTTAAAAGTTATAGGCAAATAAAATTACAAAAACAAGCAAAAATAACCTCCTTCATGACGTCCTTGGCCGCTTGAGTGGCCGTGAACTAGAGGAGGGGTAGTGAGCTCAGCGAGCGCTCACGGCTGCCGCACTCTGTGTCGACGGCTCGAGAGGGCGCCACTGAAGCATGTTCTGGATTGGCTGTATGAAGTGGGCAGCCAGGGCGGCTCGCATTGCATTTTCTGCGCGATTAAACACTAATTCGGCACGTCACTTCATTGGCCACAAACGACAGCAAACACGGGGTAAAGATTAGCTCAGAACGGGAGCCACTTCACGCTGCCATACCGCCAAAGGGCCAAACCGCAAGCCAAAGCTTCTCGCCGAAGGCCTTCGGAGCGCTCGGAACCGGTCGGATCCTCGACTGCAGCGCCGCCGCGTACATCCGGGACTTTTCTACGCTCGCCGCTCGTCGCCGTCGTCGGTGCCTGATCCCACTACACCTTTCTGGCATGCGCCGCCTTTTCCACCGCTTGGTGGCGGGTATGTCGACGGGTCATTTCTTGTTTCCGTACTTTATAAACTGCATTTGTTTCTTTTCTGATCTAAAATACTGAACAAAAATTACTTTGATAAATAATTGAAACGGCTCGCTCCACTTATATTTTGTATTTTGACTAAAAAGAAGCTTTTGGCGGCTCTGACCAGTAGTAAGCCCAGGACCAAAGACGTCACATTTTGCGCGCTTTCGGCACCACGGGTCGCCCCCGTAGGTGGAGGAAATTTCCGCGTCACCCGGTTAAAATATGACACACTGATATTTAGTTACTCTCTCCCGCTGGCTTGCCCGAACACCAATAAACGTGGAAACCGCAAAAAAAAAAAAAATATATATATATATAGACGCTTAAATATGATTGCAGGGCCCCTTTAAATGTTGGTTCAAGGGCGGTCCAACGATTCCATGAATGATCGTCCAGTGTTGGTTTATTATATTGGTTGAATCGTGGTCCATCACTGGCATTAGTGAATGGTCCAATATTGAATCGGTTAGCGCATTCGAGAAAAACAACGTTAGGCGATACTGGAGCCAATTTTCACCAATGGTGGGCCGATGTTTGTCCAAGAATGGTGTGCTGCTTGGGTATACAGTGATGTGTTTGTTTTTCATTTGGACAGCTTCGATCCCCAAAATATCGTTCAGTATGTGTTGGGTGCATAACGACTCAAAAATTGACAGATTTACACAATTTCTTTCATGAAACTTTGTCCATAAAGCGGGATATACATATTAACGGGATACGCATCAACGACACGTGACTCTATTGCATTCCGGCGAGGATCTCAGCCAAGGAATGCAAAAATCCAATTGGACATTAACGTTGCCCTTGCTGGCGTACTTACATATCCTGGTTTGCAAAACTTGTGTTCGCCGAACTTAGCATTGGTTTCTTTCTTGCATTCGTTCATTTCCTGCTGTATTTTTGGTGGCCACTGAAATGAGAACACAATAGCACGTCGTTTAAAATTATCGTTTTGTCTGTAGTTTTCAGGTTGTCAGCGAAGTGAATTGCCAGGTTGCATTTGACGATGTATATTCTACGATGGCGGCCACCAGGCGGTGCAGACCCAGATCTTCTCTACAATGAGCATTTCCAAGCACAAATTGTGGGAAAAGACAAGAGCGTGTTCACGCATACACAGCAGGTCTTGCTCAGCTCTATTAGTCAACGCTAAAAAAACCGAAGACTCCACAATGCATTTGTTATACAACGCTGATACGGCGCTGCATTAGTGCTTAGGTACGGTCAAGTGCGTGAACTGGTCTTGAGTCTCAAGGTGGTCATCATGAAGGGCTACAAATTGATTTTCCATTCATCAAAAGAAATGTTAAAATACATATTAAAAAAGCTGCGTGAACACGTTCCCCGTGTTGTTGGATTTTCTAAGGTAAGCTATTATATTAACAGGTTAATTATATAATGACATAATTACGGAGCAATTAGTGCCCCGCAACTACCTTTCTTCTCTTTCAATACTAACGTTAAGAGGGCGTATTTACACCCCGTGCTCAGTGTTACAATAAAGACGTGGCCGAGCGCGTTTTCGCTAATTCTCGTTTTAAAGTTTTTCACAAATGAAACGTTTTGTTGCACAAATTACTTATTTTTAACACAAACTTTTAAGCGAAATTTTCAAAATAGGTCCTGTACACATCTTCAGTATAAATCTGAGTATGCGACGTAAAAAATTTACCCCTCACTTCAGTGTTATAGGACAAAACTGAGAAACGCGGGGCATTATCCACTCATTACGTACACATATTTTCCAATAATCAGCCTATGGCTATAATATTTTCCTCTGGAATCTGCTCAAAAAGAAAAGGAATTTGTAAGAAAATATGGTTTTGAGTATGTATTTTTAAATTCCTTTAATAAATGTAACACAGTTTTGTAGTTATAACATTGCCGCCGTGGGACGGCCGCCTTAAAGAGACACTGAAATTAAATTTGTCTAAAGCGTTTAATGGTTTGTTTTAGCAGAAAAAAAAGACCTTTTTGAGCAATATCTACGCCGTTAGACTCAAAATAGGAGGGGTAGCCCTGGTCTATGCCCCGCCCGGTGCTTTCAAAACTACGTACCTTTTCTCGGCTATCAATGGTTGGAGAGATGATTGACGTGTGAAATGTTGGTTGTAAAGTTGTATCTCCGTGCCGTAATAGTATTTTCATTCAGAATATATATATATATATATATATATATATATATATATATATATATATATATATTTCAGACAGAAATAATCTAGGTAGAGTCATTATTGTTTTAAAAACATCACGAGATCGCCTTTCCGCTTCGGTTTCAAGCAACGTTACTAGAACCACTCAGTTGGGAAACTGCCATAGAGCCTGCTTTAAAAAAGTGGCTCCGATCCGTACTCGAGAACCGAGCTAATGGCGATCGCGACGCCGCCATTTCTCCCGCAGCGTCCATTCCGGGAACTGCACGGCTGCACGTCGAGTCGAACAAGGGCCGGTGGCGCCATCTCGCAGGGCCATCTCGCGAGTATATAGCTATGTAAAGCAACTTTCCTGTTTCAACTCGTCGCTGAAAGGGTGGCGCTGTTATCGTATTTAGCTCGGTCTCGGTGGACGCCAGCGGCCCAGGTTTCCAGGGTGAGTTTCCCAACTGAGAGTTTTAGTAACGTTGGTTTCAAGCTATACCAAACATGGTTGCCGGCGTCTGCGGAGTGATCAACGAGAGCAGCTCGTCGAGCTCGTGTATTTTTATGAGTGCGAGTAGTTCTGCGTTCACCGACGTGTTTAGAAGATCTTTTCAACCGATCCAGTTTGCAGCAAGCAACGGTTGCAAGTACATGCCTTCGGAAGCGCTGCTGGCGCTGTGCGAGTGCTTGGGTTCGTAGCGGGCGGTAGCGGGACTGGCCTAAGCCTAGCGTCCCACTTCAACTATGTTGGTTAATCTGGCTTGATCTGTTCCTTTTGCGTGTGTCAGCGGCGGATCCAAGGAAGGGGGGGGGATGGGGCGCCGCCCGCCCCCCCCAAACAAAGTCGACCCCCTCCTCCCCCTCCTCGGAGGGCAATTTGACATGGGTGGACCCCCTTGCACAAGAAAGAATGGGAGAGTAGTATCCTTAAAAATTTTCCGCCCCCCCCCCCAAAAAACAAAATAAAAACGGAGTTCTGGATCCGCCCCTGGCGTCGGTTCATGCTGAATAACGATATGGGTTCTCGTAAAAGCGGCCCGTTGCTCTGCGAAGTGTGCGACCGTTGTGATTGCAACCATGGTTTGAATACCCTGAAGATATACACACAGTAAGAATTTGCTGGCGATTTGTCTCGAGGCAATCGGGTGTTCGACTCGCATCAAGTTTGACCAGGTTCGCACTCGTCCTTTCGCTTCAAAAAGATAAAGTAGCTCTCAAGTTTTGCAGTGCACTTGGCCTGCCAGTGCGAATATCCTTAGGTCGCGTTATGCCATGCGAAAAAATAACGAGGACAGAAATGCTGGAAGGACTACATGCTTATATTGTTGATTTCTGTTAGTCATCTAGGTCGCTTTTACCGCACATCGACTAATTCTGACAGTCGCTTGTATTGGACCGTGCCTCGCGCAAGATGGAACGCTAGAACGCCGCTTTCATGGTCAAGGCTTGCGAGCGCTGTAAAAGTTTTTACACGGGGGTGGAATAGCAGACGGCCGAAGGCGAAAACGGACGACGACGTACAGCTTTCATGTCCGCGTCTGGGCATTGCAGACGACGATAGACGGTGGTGTGGAAAAGCAGACGGTGCCTGAGGCTGCTGCTCGTCTGCTCGCACAACTGGCAGGCGACGTCAGACTTCCAGACTTGACGTGCCGGATGTTGGGAGAATGGAAACAATAGGCATCCGAACATGTTCGGCCGAGCAGCCAAGCCAATTCAGTAGTAATGGGAGGGGCGATTGATCTGTGGGCGGAGCTTAGAACGGACCACGGTGTAGACGTCTCCCGCGTAAATTCCGTCTAACATAAATATTGCACCAATCTTACTTTTTTTCGTGCAAAAATGATGAAACCAGAAGCGTGTCCCAGCTTTATCTTTAAACAAAACCAAAAATTTCGGCAGAGACACTTAAGACCGCTTACCTGTAGGAATGCGAAAGCATTCCAACAGAGCATTCCTACAAGCAGGACGCCACGTTTTCCTTTTTCACACGGTGCTCCGGCGCTGACATCACGCTCCTCCACTGCGCAGGCGCAGTGGGGAGCGTGATACATCTCTTTACCTGTTGGTAAAAGAAGGGTGTTGTCTCCACGCTCAGGGAAAGGTTACCCAACGCACGAAGAAAGAGCACTCG
This sequence comes from Ixodes ricinus, assembly GCA_037355805.1. NCBI lineage: Eukaryota > Metazoa > Arthropoda > Arachnida > Ixodida > Ixodidae > Ixodes > Ixodes ricinus. The sequence continues at coordinate 5,472 of JAZHYW010024790.1, read as the reverse complement.
GCGTTAGGGTCCTAAAAATAAAGGACCGGAGACCGCGCAGGGTGTTCAGTGTCATCTAGTATTGTCAAAGGGATGCGGAGAGACAGGAAGCGACACACCATGTCGATGCAGGATACGCTCCTGCCATCCACAAACGTCGGAAAGCGAAGCACCGCCCTTGTCACGAGCTCAATGCTCCTATTCCAGTCAAACTGGAACAGACAGGACGTGACTCGTCGAGTACAACGAGGATGGGGAACATCAACGCGAGCCACAAAACAAGGCCCTCACAAGGTACGCTCTGTCGCGGAGGGACGAAACTTCCGGCAGCAGCAACTTGACGTTCAAGCGTGGTGGCCACAAGCTCCCACGTACAAGACGCCACTTCACGAGAGTTGAAGCACACGCCGAGGGCGCAGATCTCAGCCGCTACACAGACGGCCGACAGGTAGGACTGGAGGGGAACCTCCATACTCCAAGGCTTTGCTTTTGATTGTACTCAAACGCGCTCTAAAGAGTGCGCTCTATTCCGGAAAAAAAAAGCAGCGCGGCAACGTCAAACTTTGAGTCGCGGACAAACAAAACTTGTGTCGTCCGCATAGGTAATACCCGCGACAGTATCTGGGCCAGGCAGCGGAAAGCATCTACCCAAGAGCTAGACGCGAGACGACGGAGTAGTGGATCGAGTCTAAGCACGTACAGTAAAGGCCCGTTCACACTCTTGCGACCGAGTAAGACCGAGAGAGCCAGACCGGTTTTTAAGCCTCTTGCGATGTCTTAGGACCAGCTCCGCTGCAGCGCATCCGGTCCTAAGACGTCGCAAGAGGCTTAAAAACCGGTCTGGTCTCCTCTGTCGTACTTGGCTGCAGATATGTGAACGGGCCTTAAGGGGGACAAAAGGTAGCCATGTCGGACTCCCCTTGTGACCGGGAAAGGCGCAAAGAGCCGCCCATTAACCTGCAAACGGCCAGTTCGGCCCCTGTACAGACACGAAAGCAAAACATGAAAGCCTCAGGAAAGTAAAAGGCTCTTAGGACCTCAAACAAAAACACAAAAAAGAGAAAAAAAATCAAAATTAAAGACGAAAATAGAAAATTAAAATAAATTAAAAAGAAATTAAATTAAATGTAAGAAGGAAAGAGAACGCTAATTATTAAGGCACCTTAGGCGCGAACACGGCCAAGAATACGAGGGCCCTGGAGAAGCAGATGGACAGCATTGGCAGGTGGCGTGTGAGCGTCAAGTCTGACTAAAGCCCCTTCATGTTTCAAAAGTAGCGCAGAGGTGCGTCGATGCACGAGGCACGTGCAACGTGCAGCCCTCGGGAAGATCATGGCGGCACAGCGCAGCACCTGGAGCTAGATTTCAGACGCCATGTTCTTCCCAGAAGGGGGCGCGCGGCACGTGTCTCGAGCATTTCCGCAACAGTAAATGGCGCCACCAGCGGAGAAAGCGAGGAGGAATATCGTGATGTTTGCTAGGTGGTGTTCAAAGAGATATCGGACTGCCGGACGCTACAACTTCCCCGATTTTTGACGGAGTCGTATCGTCTCACGATTTTTGAAGTGTCCTGGTTGGACAGGGCCTAGGCGTATCCTCTTTCGGGTTTCCTGATGTCCATCTACTCGGTACATGTCCTTGCTTCACCGTGGGGGATTTCAATTCCGTCTTTGACCCGATGACAGACGTCCGGGTCACAAGCCAGGGACGATCAGTTTGAAATGCACGGGAGTGGCAGAGACTGCTGCGTCATTTCGAAACATGAAAGTGCGTTCATGCCACGTTTAGTAAAAGAAAAGTATTATTGATTCGTCTTACGTCATTGGAAGGACCCGCTACAAGAAGTGTCTGAATGTACATTTCTAGGTGTTATTCTTTCTGAGGACTTGTCTTTTAATCAACACATAAATATAATTCTGAACGTCGTCACGCCACCCACCACGAGCTGAAGTCGTCCAAGTAGTGGGCCTCAAGCCGTACTACACGCGATAAGACAGTGGACTGTGATCACGTGGTGCGCTTTATAGGACTGAGTTTTACCAGCCTCCGTATTTTCCCATTCTTTCATTGTATAGCTGCTTTGTTTCCTTCTACGTTCCATCGAGACGATGCTCTTGCTAAAGGGGGAGCAATCCGCATGCACATGTGTCAAATGCCGTACCACGTGCATCAAATGTCGTTTGAGATACAACGTACAAGGAACCACGAACACCAATCTTTTCAGTGGCGGGTTAGGAGATCGCACCTTGCTGCCAACACTTTAGTTGCCTAATATTAAACTTCCCCTCTCCCCCAGATTCATTATCCTTGTGAACAATACAAATATTGATTTTAATAAAAAAAATGGCTAGTTTGCAAAACGTGTGGCGTAGATTCCAGGTCCTTGGTGTAGTTTCGAATTTTTTCTGTGGTAGATTGGTACCTCTTTAGGTGACTTCAAAAGGTTCTAAATGTTCTAAAATAAAATTTTGGCCTGTCAGTGGCTTGTTAAAGGGACACTTAACTTCACCTAAGAATTTTCGAGTGTCTAGAAGATAGGACACGTATGTCGCAAAATAAACATTCTGTGAAAAACAAAAATACTTTTAGCAGTACTTTTGCATCGCATTAGGGATTTTCAGTTGGCGCCATTCCCAATCACGTTTTAATGTGTTTTAAGACATCGATCCTGAAATAAAAGCATGCTTCTGCACCCTTCACAGGACCCTGAACTTCCCCTAAAATATGTTGTACAAGTGCTTAGGTTAAATACACGTATAACTAAACTTTCCGCCAAAAAATAGCGCAGCAGGTTGTTACGAGGAACATTTAACTGTGCTTCCGAAAGGCGAGTCTACTTGAACACGCCGACCCTCAAATGGATGCACGTTCTCGAAAGTTCAGGGTGGGACATGGTGTCCCTTCCAGTTGCATCATTTTGCGTGCGTGCGTGTACGTGCGTGCGTGCGCCGTGCTTGCTTGCGTGCGCGCGTGCGTGTGTGTTGTGTGTGTGTGTGTAAGGGCAGTTAAGCGCCTTTTCAAGACTACTTCAAATTAAAAAAAAAAGTTCAAGAAAAATTGTTTTTGAAAGCAGCCTCGCGAAGCGTCTAACTTACCGCTTCGTCGCTCGGGAGTGTCCACTCGTGCGTTTTGCCGACTTCTTCACGGCACGTCTTGACTACTTTATCATCTACGTTCAAGAGAAAAGAAGCACCGCCGTTAAGTAGGCTCTCGTAGGCCTATAAGAAATCAAGCAAGCCATTTTCAGAACGGGCCCCACAACCGTGCAGGCCTCGAACTAGAGCAACTAATAAATTATCTAGGGTCATAATATCGGCGCCCCATTCACAGTTTACCTTGTGGGCGCCGCCATGTTGGTGCTTCGCGCTAACAATGTCGCACAGTCCCTGCGCGAAACTTTACGCGCGATTACGACATCGACGAGTTTTTTACCGTTATTGCTCCCCATGATCACAAATTTCCACCTGTCCGCTAGGTTTGATTAAAGATTGTATTATTATTAACATAATTATGATTATTATTATCATAATCATCATCATCATCATTATAGCAAGGGACGAAAAATTATATAGTCATTGACGGAGTGAGAAGAGCAGGTTGCGTCTATTGACGGCTGTGCCTCCAGCACGGGCTCCGTATGCCTCCCGACGTGCCACGCACACTCGAGGGGCACGAGACACAAGCGTTGTTGAAGGCAGGACGCTCGCGCAAGAGGCGGGACAAGGGCAGCTCCCTTGCCGCTCTCACTTGTCTTGAGCTGGTTGCCATTACCAGTGTCGCGCTATGTACGTATACCTTTGGCATTATACTTTAAAATCAAGAGCATTCGCCTTCCGCAAATAGTCTACCCTTAGCGAAAAGTCGTTAGAAATCAGTATACTGACTGTATACTAATAGTGAACTAAGGGTATGTACTGAGATCGTACTAGTTTCACACTTTTATGAAACAAAATAGTATACCTTTAGTACACCCCATGTACATATGTAGTATACCATAAGTGCACCTTGAGTGTACATCTAGCATAATATAAGTGTACATTTAGTACACTACATGTATGCTTTTAGTGAACTAAATGTACACTACCAGTACATATATATGGGGTGTCCCAGATAACTTGCACCAAACTTTAAAAAAACCGGGGCGTTCTGCGGGAGTGAAACCAACTGTACGCTGTTAGCAAGACTCTTGCGAAAGTGCACAAATTTTTTTAGTGCGCCTAGTTATTTAATTAAGACTAACAAGCTAACTTTTGAAATCTTCGTTTAAAAGCCGAGGTGTGAATTGGAAAGTTGTAGAGCGCATTAAGAAACACCCAATGAAACTATTTTCAACAAGGTGCACTTTGCATGCCCCTCTTTCCTAGCCTTCAAAAAACGCCCGCGAAATACAAAAAATACCGCGTGACAACTCGCTTCCTCAATCACGGCGCGCCGCGAATGTGCGTTCTTTGAAGGCCGGAAAAAGCACGAAAGCGTATTATGTTGCAAACACTTTAATTGGGTGTTTCTCAATGCGCCCTGCAACTTTACAATTGACATCTTGGCCATTAAAAGAATATTTGAAAGGTTAGCTGATTAATCTTAGTTATTTAGATAACCAGGCGCATTAAAAAAATCTGTGCACTTTCGCAAGACGCTTGCTAACGACAGTTGATTTCACTCCTGCAGAGCGCTCCTGTGTTTTTTTAAAGTATGGTGCAAGTTATCTGGGACGCAGTGTATGTCGGGCGTTCTGAATGGAAAGAACGGTCTAAAATTGGCCAGAAAAATCGGCGCCTGCATTTAAAAAGCCGACTTTTCAAAGGTGTTTCTTTGAACGGCTGGATTCCAACTTGTGAAATTTCATGACATATCGCTCCATTCTCGTGAAATGTTAAGAAACGCCGTTGACAACTCAATTGATGATAATGCAGAGGCGCCATTATCGGGAGATGCACTCTTAAAAATGAGTCAGGAAATTTACGAGGAAAGTCTTGGCAGCTCTATTTCCAAACATTTCTCGTCAAAATAACGTACAATCATGTTATGAAATTATGTGGGAAAAGTTGTCAAAAAAAAAAAGAGGCACCGCATTTTTAAGTTGCGAGTATAGACGTGAAAATGACAATTGAATCATTTCCAAATCTTCCCTCGTGAAAATAATGTACTGCCGTTTTCCAACATTGGCTAGGAGAGTCGTCATTTTGATTTGCGGCTATGTACGTGAAAATTACGAGGAAATCTTTGGCAGCTCTATTTCCAAACATTCCTCGTGAAAATGACGTACCACCGTCTTCTGAAACTGTGTGAGAAAAGCCATAAAGAAAAGATCCATTACATTTTTCAACTGAAAGTATGTATGTGTAGCATACAAACATTATGATCAGTGTTCTTCACGTAATTGATAAGACAGAAATTAAAATCCTACTTATCACTTTATTCAAGTTTCCGAGCCTGCCTCACTGTACACTCTCCTTTGTGATGATGGTGTGCCATTACATCCTGCGTAAAAAG